>PVKE010014705.1:0-34541 GCA_004027555.1 Craseonycteris thonglongyai | reverse complement strand
CCTTGTCTTGTTGATTATAGCCATTCTAACAGGTGTGAAGTGGCATCTCATTGTGATTTTAATTTGCATTTCCCTAATTGCTACTGAAGGTGCACATTTTTTTCATGTCTGTTGGTCATTTGTATGTCTTCATGAGTGAAGTGTCTAGGTTTTCTGCTCATTTTTCAATTGTATTGCTTTTTTGTTGTAGAGTTGTACACGTTCTTTATATAGTTTAGATATTAGCTCCTTATCAGAGGCATTGTTGGCAAATATTTTCTCCCAATTGGTTGGTTCCATCTCTGCTTTGTTGCTGATTTCCTTTGCTGTGCAGAAGCTTTTTTAGTTTGATATAGTTCCATTCATTTATTTTTGCCTTTACTTCCTTTCCCTTTGAGGTCAGGTTTATAAAGTCCTCCCTGAACCCAAGTTCTATGGTTAGAAAACTGATATTTTCTTCTATATAGTTTATTGTTTCAGGTCTTATGTGGAGGTCTTTAATCGATTTTTAGTTCATTTTGGGATATGGTGACAGATTCATTCTTTTGTGTATGGTTTTCCAATTTTCCCAGCACCATTTATTGAAGAGGTTTTCTTTAACCCACTGTATATTCTTTGCCCCTTTTTAAAAATTATCTGTCCAAATATTTGTGGGTTTATTTCTGGGTTTTCAATTCTCTCCCATAGGTCTGTGTATCTTTTTTTCTGCCAATACTAATCTCTTTTGATTATTGAAGCTTTGAATTATTGATTGAAATTGGGGAGTGTAATGTTTCCAGCTTTATTCTTTTTTCATAGGATTGCTTTGGCTATTCTAGGTCTTTTGTGGTTGCACACGAATTTGATGATTTTTATATTTATGTATTTCTTGAAAGAATGTCTGTGGAATTTTGATGGGAATTGCATTAAATCTGTATATTGCTTTGGGTAATATGGCCATTTTAATTATGTTGATTCTTCCAACCCATGAACATGGAATATCTTTCCATTTCTTTGTGCCTTCTTCAATACCTTGTAATAATGTCTTACAGTTTTCAATGTGTAAGTTCTTTACATTCTTTGTTAAATTTGTCCCTAGGTATTTTTTTTTTTGTTGTGATTATACAAGGTATTGATTTTCTCATTCCTTTTTCTGATGTTTCTGGGTTAGCATAAAAAAATGCAATTAATTTTGTACATTGATTTTGTATCCTGTAACTTTACCGTATTTGTATATTGTTTCTAATAGATTTGTGGTAGAGTCTTTAGAATTTTCTATATAAAGAATCATGCCATCTGCAAAGAGTGACAATTTGACTTTTTCTCTTCCAACTTGGATACTTTTATTCCTTTGTCTCATCTGATTGCTCTGGCTAGAAGTTCCAGTACTATACTGAATAGTGACAGTGGGCCTCCCTGTCTTGTTGCTGATTTTAGAAGAATGGGCTTCAGCTTTTACCGGTTCAGTATAATATTAGCTGAGGGTTTGTCATATATAGCCTTTATTATGTTGAGGTACTTTTCTTCTATTCCCATTTTATTCAGCATTTTGATCATAAACGAATGATGTATATTGTCAAATGCTCTTTCTGTATCAATTGAAATAATCATAGGTTTTTATCTTTTATTTTGCTTATGTGGTCTATTACATTGATTAATTTACATGTGTTGAACCTTCCTTGTACCCCTGGGATGAATTCCACTTGATCATGCTATATACTTTTATTAATTGGTGGTTGTATTCTTTTTGCTAATGTATATATTTTTAGGATTTTTGCACCAGTTTTGATCAGAGACATTGGTCTATAGTTTTATTTTTTGTGTGTGTATCATTCTTACCAGGTTTTGGTGTTAGGGTGATGTTGGCCTCATAGAATGGGTTGGGAAATATTGCCTCATCTTCATTTTTTTAGAATAGGCTGAGCATGATAGGCATTAATTCTTCCATTTTGCTTGATAAAACTTGTTCATAAGACCCTCTGGTCCAGAACTATTGCCTTTGGAGAAGTTTTGTATCATTGTTTCGAGTTCTGTACTATTGATTGGTCTATTTAGGTTATCTAGTTCTTCTTGGTTTAGTATAGGTAAACTACATGTTTCTAGAAATGTTTCCATTTCTTCTAGGTTGTTAAATTTGGTGGCATAATACCTTTCACAATAATTTTTTTATGATTGCTAGTATTCCTGTAGTATCAACCATAATTTCTCCCTTCTTGTTTCTAATTTTGGATATTTGTGTCTTTTCTCTTTGTTCTTTGGTGAGTCTAGCAAGTATTTTATTGATTTTTTTTCAAAGAACCAGCTATTTGTTGCATGAACTTTATCTATTGTTTTTCTGTTCTCAGTTTCATTAAGTTCTGCTTTAATTTTTATTAGCTCTTTCCTTCTGCTGGCTTTGGGGTTCTTTTGTTTTTCTTTTTCTAGTTTTTTAAGTTGGGGTGTTAGGATGCTACTTATGATTTTTCTTGTTTCTTGAGATAGGCCTATGACAATATAAATTTCCCTCTTATTACTTTCGCTGCATCCCAATAATTTTGGTATGTAGTGTTTTCATTATTGAAAGTTTCTATACATTTTTAAGCTTTTGTTTTATTTCTTCTTTGATCCAATCACTTATTTAATAGCATGTTATTCAATCTCCACATATATGTGATTTTCTTCTGCTTTCTTTTTAAAGTTCATCTCCAGTTTCAAATTTTGTGGTCTGAGAATACACTTGGTATGATTTCAATGAATTTGCTGAGGCTGGTTTTGTGTCCCAGCATATGGGCTACCTTTGAAAAATTTCCATGTGCACTAGAAAAATATGTATGGTCCTGTGTTACAGGATGAAGTATCTTATAAATGTCAATTATGTCCAATTGCTGTAATGTATCATTTAAGGCTGCTATTTCCTTATTTATTTTCTGTTTGGATGATCTGTCCATGATTGTCAAGTGGGAGATGAGGTCCCCTGCTATAGTTGTTTTGGTAAGTTTTTCCTGTTAAGTCTGTTCGTAATTGCTTTGTACATTTTGGTGCTTTGTGATTAAGGGCATATATATTGAGTGTCATGTTTTCTTCATGTATTTTCCCTTTTATTATTATAAAATGTTCATCTTTATCATTACTTTTTTAAAAGATTTATTTTATTGGTTTTGACAGAGACAGAGAGAGACAGAGACAGAGAGAAGGAGGAGGGCCCAGAGTAGTCTTCATAGTTGTACATCATCAGTTTTTGACATGGTTTCATTCCACACAGGTGGGCAGGGGCCACGCAGGGCAGGAACCAAACTGAAGACCTCCCACACACACCCCAGTTCAGCATATGGGTTCACATGGGCTGGGTCTAGGATTTAATCCTCGGTCCCCAGGGCTACAAAGTGAATGCTTAACCTGCTAAGCCATCTTGGCTTCCCCTACTTTTTTTTATCCTGAGGTCTATTTTATCAGAAATCAGTATGGCCACTCCTGCTTTTCTCTGGATGTCATTTGCTTGGAATATTGTTTTTTACCCTTTCACTTTAAGTCTGTGTTTGTCCTTGTGGCTGAGGTGTGTGTCTTCTAGATAGCATATGGTTGGGTTTAGTTTTTTAATCCAGTCTGCTACTTTGTAGCTTTTTATTGATGAGTTTAGTCCATTTACATTTAGGGTGATGATTGCTATATGAAGATTTCCTGTATCCATTTCTTCCTTGCTTTTTATTTCTTTATTGTCCTAACTTTTCCCCCATTTATTTTGACTTTTTGTTTCAGGTTGAACAGCCTCATTCAGTATTCTGTGAAATGCCAGCCTTATGTGGAGAATTCTCTCAGCTTCTGTATGTCTGCAATGGTCTTTATTCCTCATTTACATCTAAAGATTAAATTTGCTAGATAGTTTACTCTTAGCTGGTAGTTTCTCTCTTAAAAATTTGAAAATTTGGCTCCACTTCCTCCTGGTTTGCAGAGTTTCTGATGAGAAATTTTATGATAACCTAATAGGTTTTCCATTGAAGGTTATATATATATATATTTGTCATCCCCCCCCCCCCAGCTGCCTTGAAGATTTTTTTTCTTGTCTTTATGACATCTTCAGAATAACATGCCTTGGAGAAGATCTGCTAGGTTCTAGGTAGTTAGGTTCCCATTTTCTTCTTGGATTTGTGGTTCCAGCTCTTTCCATAGGTTCAGAATTTCTCATCTACTGTGTGTTTTGAAATGCTCTGTGAAGACTCCAGGTCACTTCTTTCTGGTACACCTATTATTCTAATATTACTCTTTCTAATGGAGTCAAATAATTCTTATAAAGTTCTTTCATTTCCTTTGACTTTCAAGCCTCTCTTTTCTCCTTCTGTGAGATTTCCACGCTTCTATCTGTGATATCGCTAATTCTTTCCTCTATGAAGTCTGCCCTATTTCCTACGTTAATTAGTTATTTTCTCAGTTCTCCTATTATGCCTTTCATGTATAAGAGTTTATTTTGGTTCTGCTCTAACATCTCCATTTTGTTGGTAAAGTTTTCGTTTTGATCAGACATTTTCTTATTGAGGTAAGTTAACTGTGTCTGGGTATTTTGGCAGCATTTTTTGAGCTCTGAATGTCTTGAAAATTGCAACCCTGAATTCTGTTTCACTTAGATTATATGCTACCAAATCTCTATGTTTCTTTCCTGGAGACTTTTCATTTTCTTTCAGAGCAGTTTTGGACACTGAGGTATTCATTGCATTTGATGTGGGGTTTTTTGTTTGTTTGTTTTTCACCCTAGGCATGAGCACTTTTTCCCTCTGGAAATTTTCCTAGAAGATGAGCTTCTCTTCTTTGACCCAGTTGTATTGGTCTCAGTGCACCTTCTCTTTGGGAAAGTGAGGTGTGTGAGGGCATGGTGTGTCTCTGAGATCAGTGTTGAGAAAGGCTGGCTGCTGCACCTGGGTTTTGTAGTTTCCTAGGCTCCCTTGTCTATTCCTGCAGGGGCGGGATTAGCTGGGAATGGCCCGGGTTTGTGTTACAGTGTAATTGCAGCTTGCCTTTTTCATCTCACTGTATAGCAGGTAGTAGCTGGGGTTCCGTTGAGGAGGGATGAGTTTTGGAAGAGGGTTAGGGGAAGCAATCAGTTTCTGTGTCCAAAAATTATGCCAGGGAGGTTAGGGCCTTGCGGTTACAGCTATTTTGTGTCCTGGGTTGCTCCCCAAGGTGCTGGCTTAGCTGATAGAAGGCCAAACAGTCAGGGGTTGGGGTGTCTGGGGGTGGGCAGGGACAGGTCAAGACACAATAGCAAATTGCTCTGTCAATGGGGCTGGCCAGTCACTGTGTGCACACCTGCAAGTCTCTGCCTCTCTTCTTTATCCTGAGCCTTGGCTCAACCCCTTTCCAGAGGTGTGTTCTACTTTCCCACAGTTTCCTAGAATCAGTCTCACCCAGAGCCAATTTGTGTTTGAGTCTGTGCTACTGGGCCTCACGGTTCCAGCCCAGTTGATATAGAGCCAGACAGGTGGGTTTGGCTGAGAGAGAAGCCAATCCTGTGTTGAGTAGAGAAGCTGGCCTGCTGAAGCAGCAGTATGGGGCTCAGCTTTTCTCTTTCCTTTCCATCCCTCACTTGTGCCTTTTCTAGGAGTGCACTCTGCTTTCCCAGCTGTGGGTTCTTAGAATCACCCTCACCCAGGTCCAATTTGCTCTTCTGAGTCCTCGCTACTGGGTCTTAGGGTGCCAGCCCAGCTGGCTGAGTACCAGGCACATGTATGCATCAGAAATATAGACATGAACAGGGAAACTGGTTGTCAGAAATGAAGGCGTTACCCAGTCTATCTCCTTCTCCCTTACCTCTGCCCACTCCTCTTCTAGAGTTGCACTTTGATTTTAAAAAGCCAGTGGCTGGCAAAGCAGTTTCCCCTAGAGCCAATTTGTGTGCACATCAGCACTGCAGCGCCTGTAGGCCACCAACTCCATGCACCGAGCTATGGCTGGGGCCCTGCTCCTTCTCTGCCGCAGACGGTTCAGCCACCCCTGCTCTGTCTCTATCCCAACTCGCAAGTGGTGTTCCTAATGGGGCCTCAGCATGCCACCACTTGGGTGCAGATTTTAAATTGTCCAAAGTCTCATGGGGCCTCTAACAATGCTTTCATAAGACAGTCAGCTAATTTCTCAACAGAAACTTTGTAGGCCAGAAGACATTGACACAAGAGTATCTAAAAGTGATGAAAAGCCAGGACCTACCACCAGGATTACTCTACCCAGCAAGGCTATCATTTAGAATTGAAGAACAGATCAAGAGTTTCCCAAGGAGGAAAAGAAGTGAAAGGAGTTCATCATCACCAAACCAGTATTACAAGAAATATTAGGCCGTCCTCTCCTAGTTGTGCTGGGAGACGGACGGACCAGGCTCGAGCTTGTAGCAATAAAACCTCTCTTTGTACTTGAAAAAAAAAAAGAAAGAAAGAAATATTAGAGGGACTTCTTTAAGATGGAAATATAAATGATAACATGGTAATAACTACATACCTATCAATAATGACTTTCAATGTAAATGGATTAACTGCCCCAATCAAAAGATAAGGTGGATAAATGTATAAAAAAGAATAAGGCCCCTACATATGCAGCTTATAAGAGACTCACTTCAAATCAAAATGCACACACAGACTGAAAATAAAGGAATGGGAAAAAGATATTTCATGAAAATGAAAACAAACAAAAAGCTGAGGTAGCAGTAATTATACCAGACAAAATAGACTTTAAAACAAAGGATATAACAAGAGACAAACAAGAACCCAGTAATCTCATTTCTGGATATTTATCCAAAGAAACCAAAAAACTACTTGGAGGGGTCATGTTCATCCATATGTTCATTGAATCACTGTTTACAATGGCCAAGGTTTGGAGGCAGACTGTGTATCCATCAATAGATGAATGGAGGGGAAGCTTGGATGGTCTCAGCAGGCTAAGCGCTCTCTTTGCAGCCCTGGAGCCCAAGAATCAAATCCCACCCCAGCCCATGCGGACCCATATGCTGAAGTGGGGTGTGCCCCCAGTTCAGTTCTTGTTGGGGCCCATGCAGGAGACTCTGGGCCCAGTTCCTGCCCTGCGCAGCCCCACGCCCACCTGTGGAGTGAAACTATATGGACAACTAATGCTGTCAACTATGGAGACTGCTCTGGGCCCTCCCCCTTCTCTCTGTCTCTCTCTGTCTGTCTCTCTCTGTCAAAAAAGAATAAAAATAAATCTTTAAAAAAATAGATGAATGGATAAAGAGTACATGGTACATATATATATATATAAGGGCTGTTCAGAAAGTTTTCAGCCATGTATCCATTCTCATTATATTGACAATGGCTGGATTTTTTTCTGGACCATCCTCGTATATACAATAGAATATTGATCAGCCATGGAAGGAAATGGGTTCTAGCCATCTGCAGTGGCATGAATGGACCTGAAAGGTATTGTGCTGAGTGGAGTATGTCAGAGAAAGACAGATGCAATGTGATTTTAACTATGTGGAATCTAAAGACCAAAATAAACAAGCAAAACAGAAACAAACTCATTGATACAGAGAACATTTTGATGTTTGTGAGATGGGAGGGGGTTTAAGGGTGATGGGTGAAAAGGGAAGGGATTAAGAAGTACAAATTGGTTGTTACAAAGTAGTCATTGGGATGTAGAGTATAGCATAAAGAATATAGTTAATAATATAATATTATGTATAGTGTGAGATGGGGACTAGATTTATTGGGGTGATAGATGTAAGGGAGTTTGAGGGGCATTGTGCAAAAGGTAAAGGGATTAAGAACTACAAATTGACAGATACAAAATAGTCATGAGATGTAAACATAGGGAATATAGTAAATACAAATACATAATTTGGTGAAAACTATGTATAGTGCCAGGTGGGTATTAGACTAGTCAGGGGGATCAATTCATAAATTATATAAATGCCTAACCACTATGCTATATACCTGAAATCAATGTAAAATAATATTGCATATCAACTGTAATTGAAACAGTTTTTAAAGTGGGGGTGGGAAAGGTGAAGGAGAATAAGAGGTTCAAATTTTCAAGTATAAAACAAATGAATCATGGGGTTGTAATGTATAGTATAAGGAATATAGTCATTAATATTGTGATATTGTGGTATAGTGTCAGATGGCTGCTGGATTTATCATGGTGATCACGTCTTTAGTTATATAAATGTTGAATAACTGTGGTGTACAACTGAAACTAATATACTATTGTATGTTAGCTGTATTTTAATATTAGAAAAGTCTTAAAAAAATAAATAAAACTGTGATATATATATAACCTAAGACTTGCTATTTTAACCAGTTTAAGAATGCAATTCTGTAGAATTAACTACATTCACAATGTTGTGCAACAATCACCACTATGTGTTTCCCAAATTTTGTATCACTCCAAACAGAAACTCTGTAATTATCAAGCAATAATTCCGCACTCCTCCTCCCAGCCCCTGGTAACTTTCACTGTACCTTTTGTCTCTATGAATTTGCCAACTGTAGCTACCTAAATGGAATCATACAGTGTTTGAACTTCTGTTTCTGGCTTATTTCACTTTGCATAACGTTTTCAAGGTTGATCCACACTGTAGCATAAATCAGAACTTCATTATTTTTGTGTAGCTGCATCATATTCCATTGTATAGACATGTTTTGTTTATCAACATCAATTGATGGACACTTGGATTTTTTTCACCTTTTGACTATTGTGAATAATGCTGCAATGAACATTGACAAACAAGCCTCTGTTCATTATGCTACCTTTTGCATAACAATCTTCAGTCAGATACAAATACATATTTGTTTGTAGCTTGTATCTGCATACAAAAAGACTGGAATAATACACATGAAAATGTAGGAAATGAAAAATCATTTTTCCTTTAGCCTTCTGTGTTCATGGCTAAAACCCTCTGTAATCTGTCTAAAGACAGATTAACAAGAGAAAAACAAAACAAATTTTAGTAACATGATACCTCCTAAATACATGGAATATACCCAGGAAAAGAGTAAAATTCCCCAAATTGGCACAAACCCCCACCTTAATTACCATCTTCAGCTAAAGAAAAACATGTTGAGGAGTGAGGAGGTCAGCTGAGTGAGGTTACCAGGAAAACCATAGTAAACAAGGGTAAGATTATTTTGCAAATTTGTCAGTTCCTTCCTTCTCCATTGAGTTTCTTGTTATTGAGTCATCCTTCTCTTCCTGCTACAGAGTAAAACACCCATGCAAATGGAGATTTTCCTTATAAAGGTAAATTTCCCTTATAAAAGAGTAAAATCTAATCTATTTTCAGAGGATTTCCTGTGTCTACCACCTCTCAAAAATAATCAGCTCATAATAATTCTAATGCTAAGAGGCATATTTTGGGTTGGCATATTCCTCTACCCTTCATTTCTACCTTTGAAAACTTTCCAAGCAGTTTCACAGTCTGCAAGCTGTGTTGCTACATTGCTTCATATGAACCAGTCTCCTGGATCTGAGAATAAGTCAAAAAGTTGCATCTCGTTTTAGGAGGCAGTGCGACAGATAGGCTCCCAAAGTTAGACCTATATGGTGCAAGTGATCAGGTATTTAATAAGAGGCATTTCTATCTGCAGACGAAAATGGGGCCACATGGTAAACCTTATGAGTTCAGGGGAGGCCTGTATGGCAGGCCTTACAAACTCAAAGACTGAAAATAACCACATAGGGTGGTACGAACTTAAGAATTCCAAACTATTAATAAAAGCAGGTCATGCAGGTAGTCATGTCCTAGGCCTTTGGTTTCATTGACAAAAGTCAATCTTTACCTTAAGTGAGCCTGTCTATTGCCTTTTTTAAACATATAACATACCTTTGAAATGTGAGAGTAATCTTCCTTTCTAGACCCCTCAGGGCCAACCTACCCCACCAGAGCAGATTTCAGAATTTATTGCTGTTGTGTTCTTCTCATACCATCTCTTTGTGCCATAAATATTCACTGTTAAGTACCTGTAGCCATCAATGTAATAAAAAAAAAAAAGGATGTGTTTCTCTATTTTGCCTTGTTATCCAATCCCAGAGATTTCCTTGCTTTGCTTTCTCCTGTCCACTTAATCTACCACCAACGGATTTCATGTAACCCTCTTTATGTCTCTTTTTTTTATTTTAATGTATAAAATAAACTGGACTAGCTAAACCAAAGCCCTAGAACTACAAACATACAGAAAAAGCCACATTGAGACTGGTAAAAGGGGCTGAGACATGGACCGGGTTGGTCCCACACCTGCAAGTAACTATTAAAAATTGGCAGGGAAATACTGGCTGCAGTCGTTTCTTTCCTCCCACCCCCAGGAGTGAGGAATTCCAGTGCCATGGCAGGCTCCCAGTTCAGGGGTTTGCTGCCAGGGAGAGAAGTCCCTATAACTTCTAGCTGTGAAAACCAGCAGCGATTGTGACTGAGTGAGCTGGAAGGCAGCTGCAGTCCTAGATGTCCCTAGTAAAGGGCCTGTGCCCGGACTTACTCAATGATGAACTAACTCATTCACTCAGAGCTCCCGCACTGGGGTAGCAGCTCAAAGGGTACCAGTGACTTATTGGAAGAAGCTGAATTGTCTGGCTTCAAGGCTAAGGGCTGGAGGGGCAATTTTATCCTAGAGGGAAGAACTGGCAGAAGCAATTGTTTCTTTGTTGAGCCCTCCCCTTTCCTGTGTGCAGCTACAAGCAGATGTGATATCTGAGTATGGTAACCATCGAACTGGGCATCACCTTTAGTCTGTCTTGCCCTTAGTGATTCCCTGAGACCCTGCCCCACCTAACTTTCAGGCACACCCAATCTGCTTTCGGTAGCTTTCCCATATAACCTGTCTTAGCTCATGCTGCAGACTTCCACAACATCTCTCAAAAGTTCCAGAAAACATAAACAAGCAGCATCTGGCTTTGGCATGCCCCCATACCTCTGGCTTAGCAGTCATAAGTTTGGTACTAGTGGTAGCTGGCCTTGGTTCAAAGATTGGCCTATTGAGGCATCTTCAAGTCCAGTGCAGTTGGCAGCCATCTGCAGATTGCTTTGTGGCTCACACCAGGTGGCCTTGGGCAGGGCACAGGCTTAGCTAAACTTAGCCTACAGTGGGTCCCTTTTCAGGAGGTCCCAGGGCTTACATGCCTGATGTCCAGCTTTGGACCAAGCTGGAGCCTCCAAGGATGACGACACACCCAAAGGGCAGACTGGGCAGGCACCAGAGCCCCATTAATGTGAACCCTGCTCTATAGGGTTAGCTCTTGAACCACAGCTCCTCCATTGTAATCATGGCCAGTTCTTACAACCAATCAGACTGAAGTTTAATTCTTCCCACAGATGTGCAAACAGCAACCAAAATTCAACTATAACAGGAGGGCACACACAACCTGAACAAGAGACACACTTGGAAGATCAGGCTCTGGTGACCAGAGAGACTGCATCACTGCATCCCACAGGACACCTACTACATAAGGCCAGTCTACTATTACTGGGAGGCATAGCAGCCCTACCTAATACATAGAAACTAACACAGGAGGCACCCAAAATGGTGAGACAAAGAAATATGTTCCAAATAAAAGAACGAACAAAGCTCCAGAAAAAAAAGAAAAACTAAGCAAAATGGAGACAAGCAATTTACCAGATGCAGTTCCAAACAGTGGTTATAAGGATGCTTAGTGATCTCAGAGAGAAATTCAATAAAGAGATAGAAAACATAAAAATGGAGATAGAAAACATTTTAAAAAAATCAGTCAGAAATGAAGGATACAATAAATAAAATAAAGAATTCATTAGAGGAGATCAACAGTAGATTAGATGAAACAGGGGACTGAATGAGCAATTTAGAAGATAAGGTAGAAAACACCAAACCAGAATAGGAACAAGAAAAAATCCTCCCTCCCCCAAAATGAGGATTGCTGAAAGGGCCTCTGGGACAACACCAAGTGTACCAACATTAGCACCATAGGGGTATCAGAAGGAGAATAGAAAAAGGAATTGAAAACCTATTTGAAGAAATGACTGAGAACTTCCTTAACCTGGAGAAGTAGATATACAAGCCCAGGAAGTACAGAGAGTCACAAACAAGATGAACCCAAACAGGCCCACACCAAACATAGTTTAATTAAAATGCCAAATGTTAAAGACAATAGAGAATCTTAAAAGCAGCAAGAGAAAAACAGTTATTTACCTACAAGGGAGCTCTCATAAAACTGTCAGTTGATTTCTCAACACAAAACTTTGCAGGCCAGAAGGGATTGGCCCAAAATACTCAAAATGATGAAAAGCAAGGACCTACATCCAAGATTACTCTATCCAGCAAAGCTATTATTTAGAGTCAAAGGACAAATTAAAAGCTTTCCAGACAAGAAATAGTTAAAAGAGTTAATCACCACCAAACCAGTATTACAATGAATGCTGGAGAGACTTCTTTAAAATTAAAAGAAAAAAATTAAATAATATGATGAAATGGCAATAACTAAATACGAGGTGTGATAAAAAAGAAAATACAGTGACAGTGAATGCTGCTGCCAAGTGCCATCCAATGGAAAGGCAGGGATCTTACATATGGGAAGCAGTGCATCAAACCTTAGTAACAGTATCTGACAAGGTTCCACTTGTTTTGTGCAGTCAGTTGGCTGTGAGCTATAGTTGAGAGAAGTTGTGTTTTCAAGTGTGCTATAAATCATGGATCACAAACAATATATTAACATAAATTTTTGTTAAATGTGAACATTATGGTGTGTTCTCATCTATCTTATTCATGGGATCTGGCACTGTGCGACTTCTGGCTCTTCCCCAAAGTCAAAATGACCATGAAAGGTAAACATTTTGAATCAAGTCAAGACATCAAGGCAGCCACAACAGCGCAACTAAAGACACTCATGAAAAAGAACTTCCAGAACTGCTTCAGAAAGTGGCAAGAATGATGGGATAAGTATGTTTGAAGTGAGGAGGAGTATTATATTTTGAGGGGGATTAATGGCAATATGTCTTTTACTGTAATAAATTATTTTTATTTAAACATTCACTGTATTTTTTGATTACACCTTGTATCTATCAACAATTACTTTCAATGTAAATGGATTACATGAGCCAATCAAAAAATAGGGTGGATGAATGGATAAGAAAACAAGACCCTTACATATGCTGCCTATAAGAAACTCACTTCAGATCAAAAGGCACACTCAGATTGAAAGTAAAGAGATGGGGAAAAGATACTTTATGAAAATGGAAACAAACAAAAAGCTGAGGTAGCAATACTTATACCAGACAAAACAGACTTTAAAACAAAGGTTATAACGAAAGACAAGGAAGGACCCAGTAATCCCACTTCTTGGTATTTACCTGAAGAAACCCAAAACGCTACTTCTAGGGCACGGATTCATCCATATGTTCATTGCATCATTGTTTACAATGGCCAAGATGTGGAGGCAGCCTGGGTGTTCATTGTTGGATGAATAAACAAAGAGTAGGTGGCACATATATACAATGTAATATTGCTCAGCCAGGATGGGAATGGGTTCATGTCACCTGCAGCAGAATGAATGGACCTAGAGGATATTTTACTGAGTGGAGTATTCATATGTCAGACAGAGAAAGACAGACACAATGTGATTTTGCTTATATGTAGAATCTAAAGACTAAAATGAACAAACAGAACAGAAACAAACTCATAGGTACAGAAAACATTTTGATGGTTGCCAGGTGGGAGAGGGTTTGGGGGGACTACATTTATCAGTAAGATAGATGGGAGGGTGGTTGGGGGTAGGGTGACAAAGGTGAAGAGATTAAAATGACAAATTGCCTGTTGCACAGTAGTCATGGGGATGTAGGGTACAGCATAAGGAATGTAGTCAATAATATCGTAATAACTATGTATGGTGTCAGATAGGTACTAGGCCAGACAGGGGGATCACTTCTTAGATTATATACATGTCTAACCACTATGCTGTGCACTTGAAATTAATATAAAATAATATTGAATGTCAAAATAAAGTGTAAAGAAATATAACATGCAAAACTGCCATTCGTCAAATCATTTTCTCAATCCATTGAGATTTTTCTTCCTGGCGATTGTCATCAGTTTGGTTCACATAAATTTATAAACATTCTCTACAGGTTTGGATGTTTCTTAAGTTGACATATGAAACAAAAGAAAAGCATAGGTTAATGGGTAGGAAAACTATAAACTCGGTTTTTTAGTCCAAAGGGCAATCAATGGAGATTTCTCAGTGTTGGCCTCAAAGCATCTTCAGATAGAATGAGGACAGGCAGTGGCAACCTGACAGATTTTCCTGGTTTTTAGGTTGCATGTCTCTAGGAATGTCATCAGGTATTCTGCCGAACATTCTGAAAGGCCCACACAGAACACCCGTGAAGATTGTCTAAACAGGGGATGCCGGGATGGCTTACTGGGTTGAGTGCTCGCTTTCAAACCCAGAGTCTGAGGATTGTATTCTGGCCCTGGCCCGTGTGGACCCATGTGCAGAACTGGGGTGTGTCCCCAGTTTGATTCTCGCCAGGGGGAGCTTCCTGTGTGAAAGGCCTCCAGTTTGGTTTGGCTCCAACCCCAGGTGTGCTTCCCATGTGGGAGGCCCCCCAGCAAGGGGTATGCCTTCCATGTGGGAGGCCCCAGGCCTGGTTCCTGTCTGGAACAGCTCCATGCCCATCTGTGGAGTGAAACTATATTGAAAGCTAATGATGTACAATGATGGAGACTGCTCTGGGCCCTCCCCATTCTCTCTGATGTTCTCTGTATCTGTCGCTCTCTGTCAAAAAAATAAATCTTTAAAGATTGTATAAACATTTAGCTCTGGTGGTGCTGTCTCTGAAATGTGTATCAAGTTTTCCAGCATTAGACTGTAGGACTTTGGGAAAAGGGCAGTTTTTGTTATTAGTGATTCCAAGTCAAAAAGATGGTGGGGAAATAAAAATGGTTGGGGAAGCCGGGGTGGCTCAGTGGGTTAAGCACTCACTTTGCAGCCCCAGGGACCGAGGATTGAATCCTGGCCCTTGCCCCTGCGGATCCATATGCCGAACTGGGGAGTGCCCCCAGTTCAGTTCTCACTGGGGTGAAGACCCCGGCCCAGTTCCTGCCCTGTGCAGCCCCACTCCCTCCTGTGGAATGAAACCATGTGGAAAAATCAATGATGTGCAACGATAGAAACTGTTCTGGGCCCTCCCCCTTCTCTCTGTCTTTGCCTCTGTATCTCTCTCTCTCTCTCTGTCAAAAACAATAAAAATAAATCTTTAAAAAAGAACAGAACAGAAAAGAAAAATGGCACTTCGGAGAGTTGTAGCCAGATATTTGAGGGAACTAAAAAAAAAATCAGGATTCAGTCTAGTTTTCAGGTACCTAACAAAACCTCAAAGGCAATTAATAGGGCAAGAATCTTATACCCAAAAAGGTGTATTATAATGTTTTTTACTGAAACATAGCTTTTCTCTGTAAAACCATCCAAGTCTCTACCAAAGATAATCATCATAAAGCTAATTAGTTTACAGAACAAGTCTAGTCTCATTAAATTTGCTCTGATTATTAATAATTATGTATGTGCAGAAAGGACAGTGATTGACCATATGGGCTCTTTTAAAGTTAGGTTTGTTGGAAATTTTTATAAGGAGTCTCAGATGGAACTCTTAAAAGCTTCTCAAAGCTAGAAATCCAAGCCAAGGATTTGCCATTAGACTTCACCCACAATACATATAAATTTTCTCTCTTTTCTAGGTCTGCAGAATATTCTGAAGGTCCTAGGCCTGCCAGGAAGTAATCTTCCTTATTCACCTGTTAAGGCAACTGGGAAGCCTGTGAGCAAGGTACTAGGCTATTTTTCCAAGGTGCTTTATTGGCTCCATAAAGTCAACCTTAGTTCCTTAAAGCTATCTGGTTATATCTGATTTATGTGCACATCATTTTCAAATAAAATATTCTAGTCAAAGCCTTGGTAATGTAACCAATGTTTCCAATTATGTCCTATTACGTTGAGAACACATTCTTATTGAATTTATGCAAAGAAGTATATTGCCATGAAAATAAGAATACTCAATAAGAATTTCATAATTCTGGAGGGATAAAGTAGACAGAAAAAGATAAACTCTTCAATTCTGTTTATCAAGATATAATTTTCCAAATTGCTGCAAGCTATAGATGGCTTAAAAGAAGTTTCCTAAATCTGGGAACACAAAACATCAAATAATCAGCACTGCTTCAACTAAAAAGTTATAAAAATTATAATTATCCTGATCAGTTAATTCAGTCCCATGTAATTGACTCTTATTGATCTTGATTTTTTTTTATCTTGATCTTGTTAGCAGTTTTATGAATTCATCTGTTTCTCTATTAGAGTGCTGTAAAATCTTATGTAGGTCAGTAGCATGATCTGAAAATCTTCAGTAACCTGTATTTGCCAGAGTCCTTTAAAAAAAAAACACAACTCTGAAAATGGAGCCATTTTATAAAAATATCAGAGTAAAACAATAACTGTAAATGGCAAGAGACTTAAAAATGATGAGAAAGGACTTGAAGATCTGGCGACAGTTTATTATAATACATTTGACAAAAAAATTTGGTTATTTCTCTGACATACAACATTTTAAGATAATAAATAGAATCAAAACTAACATTGTATAAGGATATACTAGATTTTTAGAAATTTCACACAATTTCTGGAATATTTACATTAATATCATATATATACTTACAAATACAACCTAAGGTTTTGTATTACTTCTTATTTGACAATTATATGCTTCTCATATAACTTAACATATTAAATAAGCCTAATTAGTTTAATATCACTCTTTTTATATGGAGAGAGAACAAATTCTTTGACTTGTTTCAGGAGCCCTCTGGACAATCTCAGTTCAAGGCCAAAAAGACTTCACTTAGAACAAGGGTGTCCAATCTTTTGGTTTCCCTGGGCCACATTGGAAGAAGAGTTGTCTTGGACCACACACAAAATACACTAACACTAATGATAACTGATAAATTGAAAAAAAACACTGCAAACAAATCTCATAATGTTTTAAGAAAGTTTATGAATTTGTGTTGGGCTGCATTCAAAGCTGTCCTGGGCCACATGTGGCCCACAGGATGTGAGTTGGACAAGCTTAACTTAGAACTTCATTTTGGGAAGTTTGTCAAAAATATCAAAAGGTTTGGATACCTGACTAAATAGGATCACAGGTTGTTATGGAACAGTACAAAATTATCTATTTAACCAAAGTGACAATAAAAATTTCAAAGACAAGTATAGTTGTGAGCAAAACTTAGCTCTTTTAATATTGAGAAGACTCAGCTTTCTTTAGTACTCAAAGACCTGGTGGCAAAGACAACATGCCACACAGGAAATTATTTTGATGAGACAGAAAATTTTTGCTTGTTAGGCAGATTACTTAAAAGGTAAAAAACCAAAAACAGAAAACAACCTCTAACAATCTCATATTATCAAGAACAGACTAAGAGGCCACGAACACTTTGTCTTTTCAGCAGGTGAAAAAAAATTTTTAGTTTTATATAACTACACTATTGATATTAAAGTTTATTTTTAAAACCATTATAATAAATTCATTCAATTTTAGATAGTTTGACTACACAAGGATCTCTCCTTTCTCCCTTTCACTTCCCAAATTTATATATTCATTTAGTTTGTCCTTTATTCTCCTCTTTCTCATTCTGAAAAAGCTACTGTTTCCCCGAAAGTAAGACATCCCCCGAAAATAAAACCTACTTCCAGTTTTGCCTCTCGCTGAAATACGTATAAGTCACCCCCCCCCCCGCCCCGCCCAAATAAGACCTAGCACATCTTTGGGAGCAAAAATTAATATAAGACACCGTCTTATTTTCGGGGAAACGGGGTAAGACACAGTCTTATTTTCAGGGAAACAGGGTATAAGACACTGTCTTATTTTGGGGGAAACAGGGTAGTTGCTCTACTTTAGGATAAAATTACTTCCTTTTTCCTTAAAATAATGCATATTCATACCTCATACCTTTTTTTTAAGATTTATTTTTATTGTTTTTGACAGAGACAGACAGAGAGATACAGAGACAGAGAAGGGGGAGGGCCCAGAGCAGTCTCCATAGTTGCACATCATTGGTTTTTCCACATAGTTTCATTCCACAGGTGGGTGCAGGGCTGCACAGGGCAGGAACTGGGCTGGGGTCTCACCCCAGTGAGAACTGTACTGGGGGAACTCCCTAGTTCAGCATATGGGTCCATATGGGCCAGGGTCAGGATTCTATCCGCAGTCCCCAGGGTTGCAAAGTGAGCGCTTAACCCACAGAGTCATCCCAGCTTCCTCTCATACCTTTTTTTACTGAAAACACATCTACTTTTTTTTTTTGCATATAGAGTTGTTTTTTATTATTACTATAAGTAATAATACTACTTTGTTACTTATAGTAGTTTTAACTACATATATTAATTAGAATTCTTAGCCCTAAAAACATTAATTTCTAGTGAAAACTAAGAAATAAGCATTTATAAGCTGTCTGTTACAAAAAAAAGCATTCTGTAGATTGGCAAATTTATATTGCTCCTCATAGCAGATTTTTAAATGTGCTCTAAGATGTGTTTACTGATAGACCAAACTATCTTTAGTTCCTCTGTAATAAGAATTTTTTTTTAACCCTAACCCTAACTCTATGTAATAAGAATTTATGGACACAGACTGACTGCTTCCTCTTAACCTAAAGTTTGCCCTCCTCAACTCAGTGCCACCTATTGCCTGCTTTATAGCCTGCTAAAAAAGGCAAACTGCAATTACCCTGTAATGCAAACCTGGGCCCTTCCCAACTAACCCCATCCCTGTGGAAACAGAGAGGAGAGCCCAACAAAACTGCAAAACATAGGTGCAGCGCCTAGCCTTTCCTGGCACTGACCTCAGAGGCATAACACACCATTGTCCACCATACATTCCTTATGAGGAGATGCATTGAGACCAAGATGACTGGATTAAAGAAGAGAAGCCCATTTTCTAGGAAAGCTCCCAGAGGGAAAACATACTCATGCCTAGGAAGAAAAAAAAAAATCAAATGCAACAAATACCTCAGGATTCAAAACTACTCAAAAAGAAAATGTAGAGGGAGGGGGCATCAAATATATGGTGATAGAAGGAGAACTGACTCTGGGTGGTGAGCACACAATGCAACACATAGACGAGTGTTATAAAATTGTACATCTGGAACCTATGTAGCAAAGACACAGAAACAACTGAAATGCCCATAAATAGATGATTGGATAAAGAAATTGTGGTACATATACACCATGGAGTATTACTCTGTTATTAAAAAAAAAAGAATGAAATCTTACTATTTGCAACAACATGGATGAACCTAGAGAGTATTATGCTAAGGAAATAAGTCACATTGAGAAAGAGAAATACGATGTGATCTCACTTATATGTAGAATCTAAACAACAGAATAAACAAGAGAGAAATAGACTCATAGATACAGAAAAGAAAGTGATGGCTGCTAGATTGGGGGGGGGGAATGGGTGAGAAAGGTTAAGAGATTAAGAAGTACAAATTGGGTTACAAAATAGTTACATGGATGTAAAGTACAGTATAGGGAAATAATACTGTAAAAACTGTGTATGGTGTCAGATAGGTACTAGACATATCCTAGAGATAACTTTATAAATTATATAAGTGCTTAACCACTGAACTGTACATTTGAAGCTAATATAAAATAATGTTGAATGTCAGATATAATTAAAAAATAGTCATGGGATATAAAGTACAGCATAGGGAATATAGTCAGTAATAATGTAACAATTATGTATAGGTCAGATGGGTAATAGACTTATTGTGGTTATTACTTTGTGCAGTATATAACTGTCTAATCACTATGTTGTTTGTACACCTGAAACTAATTTTAAAAAGAATAGTTCAGCTACTTTGTTTGTTCAATGTTTATTAAGTTTCTCCTTTATGCAAAGGATAGGAATGTCAAATTATAGTGATAATTTTTTTTAAAAGATTTATTTTATTGATTTTTAACAGAGAGAAACAAAGACCGAGAGAGACAGAGAGAAGGGGGAGGGCCCAGAGCAGTCTCCATAGTTGACATTAGTTTTCCATATAGTTTCACTCCAGAGGTGGGCACAGGGCTGCGCAGGGCAGGAACTGGGCCGGGAGCCTCCCACATAGGTCCTGGCAAGAACTGAACTGGGGACACACCCCAGCTCAGCATATGGGTCCGCATGGGCCGGGGCCGGGATTCGATCCTCGGTCTTCGGGGCTTCAAAGTGAGCGCTTAACCTGCTGAGCCATCCCAGCTTTCCCAATAGTAATAATTTTTACCACTGTGGGATTCAAAATGAGCCACCTTAAGATGTACCTCATTGGTATGCAGATTACTTTAAGCTAAAGGTAATTTTACCTTCTGACTCAAGAGAAATTTTTGTCTTTCCCTTTAACTAATTAGAAGAATTTGAATTAAGGGCCTTACCCTTAAGAGATTATCAAAGAGAACTTTTATTGACCTTTCTATATGGCTGGGCAAACTTCTATTTACTAAATATCTGTTCATATTATCCTGCAGTGACCCTTTGAAGCCCCAAGCCACCTTACCTCATCCCTAGCTCAGGATATCTTGTACATCTATCTCAATCCCTCTATTTATTCCTGAACCTCTCCTGCATGTGGGGTCTCTGACTCTCTCATGTATGCGAGGTTCCCATACATATGTAGGTATTAAATTTGGTTATTTTTCTCTTGCTAATCTGTCTTGTGTCTATTTGATTATTAGACCAGCCAGAGGAAACTTGAGGGTGAAGGAAAGTTAGTTCCTCTTTCACATTTCTAATGCCTATATTAAAATAATGATTCGTATAAACAACACACAGCATTGCTAATACTATCATATTGTAATATATTGCTCTAACTCAAATTACAGTATTCTAGGATGGAAATAAAATAACCTCCATATGAGAAGAACATTGGTTGAAAAAAGTCAGTTGCCCAACAAAACCAAATATAAAATAAGGTCAAATTTTCTTGGTTTTGTCAGTAGTACATAGTATTGCTAAAGAAATTAAACACACACAGCCTCATACCTCTTTCCAAAAAAGTAGGGTTCTAATGCCCCAGGACGAGAAAAAGAAGACTCAAAAGCTATTGTCTCCCATTGTAACTAAAAAACCCCAGAGGAAGAGAGAAATCATTCACTTCTCAAAGAAAAGTACAGGAGGAAGACCAGGTTAGTAATAATGTCACCAATTAATTTAACAAAAGGAAAAAAAAAAAAGAAGCACTCATCTCAAATCAGCAAACACTACTATTAAAAAGTATACAGGAGAGAAAAAAAAATTTTAAAGATTTATTTTTATTGTTTTTGGCAGACAGAGAGATACAGAGACAGAGAGAAGGGGGAGGGCCCAGATCAGTCTCCATAGTTGCACATCATTGGTTTTTCCACATAGTTTTATGCCACAGGTGGGAGTGGGGCTGCACAGGGCAGGAACTGGGCCGGGGTCTCACCCCAGTGAGAACTGAACTGGGGGCACTCCCCAGTTCAGCACATGGGTCCGCAGGGGCCGGGGCCGGGATTCGATCCTCGATCCAGGGGCTGCAAAGTGAGCGCTTAACCCATTGAGCCATCCCGGCCTCCCCAACTGGAGAGAAAATTGATCACATAAGTCAGAGATGGTGGAGCAAGGAGATAATTCTCAATGAGATACAAATCTTAAAGTCATCAACAAAATTTGCTGTAGCACCTGGCTAATGTCAGAGTCTATCCAAATCTTATCAATGGGTCCCAAAAGAACTCTTTCTGTGCCTTTAACATTTCTGCCTAGGTTTTTTTTTTTTTTAACAACACACTTCCTCAGGGAACTAGAAGTAAATATGTGACCAGCACAGTCAGGGCTGAGTATATCAGGACAGGAGAAGGCTGCCAACAGCCCCATTCCCTGATGAAAGTCTTTCTGACCATAAGCTGATTTCAAAATAACATTTCTCACTCCAGAATACCTAATACATCTTGACAGTGGTGGAAGTGGTCTGTTCTTTGAGGGTGTTTTGAGAGTGTATCTCTTACAAAAGTTTTGAGACCCTATATTCAATGAGGAAACATCCAGAAGATCAGGCCATTCAAAACAAAACAAAACAAAACAAAACAAAACAAAAATAAAGACCAGTCTTTCCAGCAATCTGCTGTGTCATAATCACCTGGAGGTGCAGCCAGGGCCAGGAGCTAAATGAGATGCTGCCCTACCCAAGACAGGCAGCCAATTCATGTCCTTTGGATTTGAGCTCTTCCCCAAATTGGTGTATGTGTGATTTTGAAGCCATTGTCACCTGCACTTGGAAGACTAAACATTAAAAGGAAAGTTTGCCTGAAGACTATATAACTTCAGGCTCTGTGTTGCACTTATAAGCAGATCCAAACATTCCACAATGGAGGTGAAGAGAGGTGAAGGGTGGGTGGGAGGAAGGAGGTGAACCGTGCATGTTTATACACACAGTGGAAACGTCATCTTGGAGGAGATGATGATTCTTTTTTAAATATATTTTTATTTATTTTTATTTTTGACAGAGAGAGAGAGAGAGAGAGAGAGAGAGAGAGAGAGAGAGAGAGAGATACAGAGAGAGAGAGAGAACTGAACTGGGGGAGCTCCCAGCTCAGCACATGGTTCCGCACAGGCCGGGGCCGGGATTCGATCCTCGGTCCCCGGCGCTGCAAAGTGAGCGCCCAACCCACTGAGCCATCCTGGCTTCCCCGAGATGATGATTCTTAAATTCTACAAAGTGCAGTTAGTAGAGCACAGTTCTATCCTCTTATATTCATAATCATCCTAGCATTGGATGCATTTTAAAAATCACTGCAAGCATTAAAAGGTCTGACAGTGCAATTGTGGTTTATTTTCATATAAGACGGTAATGAGCAGCTTATTTTTAACATATTCTACTTTGGTGGTGGGCAGCTTTATAATTCTTTTTACATAAAAATATTTTAAATATTGACATGCAAGTAATCACTCTTTTTATTATTGAAAAATGAAAAAGGTAAACATATTAACCTGCTGACTTTAAGAAACTATTTTAAAGCAATTTTACAGTTGTTTTAAAGCCATTTTGAAGCAATTGTGTGACATTTAAATGACTAGGTGAGGTGATTGTATGGGAGTTTTATCTTATTTATAATTTTCTCTATTTTCCAAATTTTCTACAACTTACTTTAAAAAACATTTTCAAGTGAAGTTATACATAGCTATAGTTTAACAGTTATAACAGGATTGTTGCAAGGAACAGTAGTCCCCCAATTTTGTAAGCCCATATCTACAGAGGCAGCAACTTCTTATTTTTCTAAATGTTCATTTTATTTTTAGACAGAGACAGAGAGAAGGGGTAAGACCCAGAGCAGTCTCCACAGTTGTACATCATAGTTGCAGTTTCAACATAGTTTCATTCCACACAGATGGATATAGGGCAGCGAGGGATAGGAACCGAACTAGGGGCCTTACCACATGAGGAGCTGCCCCAGTTCAGCATATGGGTTTGCATGGACCAAGGCCAGGAGAGACTCGATCCCCGGACCTCCCAGCTACAAGTCAAGCACCCAATCTGTTGAGCTATCCTGGCATCCCTGCAACTTTCAACTGTTTAACTGACTGTTTTGGTATTTGGTATGTTAAAAAAAAAAAAAAAAAAAAATTCCACCGAGTAAACTTGATGATCTAATTGGTTTTACTAAGTGATTTCTGAATTGGGTAGTTAGTGTCCCATCAACCAGAAGGGAGCTCTCAGAGATTGTGCAAAATGGAAGGCTTTTATAGAAAGAAGAGTGGGGCAAGAGAACTATTTTAAGAAAGAAGATTATTTGGGGGGCAGACATCATCATTTGGTGGGGAGAACTGGAAGGGATTTGATCACACAGATTGTCTCTTCTTTCTATGGGGGAATGAAGAAGGCCCGAGTGACAGATTACCTCATGTGTGTTGACCAGAAATTTTCAGATGGGTTGATTAAGAGTATGTATCTGGGAGAAGTTGAAACTATAATTAGATCAAGTATTAAATTTAGGTTTGGTATTGTGGGCTTTTAGGACAAGTGGTTTTCTCTTTAACAATTTTGATAACTCCAAATATCCTTGAAATTGAAGTTTCAGGCCCTGTCTATGGACTTCCCTCAACCATAGACAAGGATTTACCTCTTTCATACAGGCACAACTCCCATCCCAACTATGGCCATTCTCTCAATAGTTGCACTATCATTTTGGCTTCATCAGTTAGGTATTTACGTTATTAGGACTATATAAATCCTGTTGACCATTAAGCATGTTGGTTATTTTATATATTATTGGTATACAGAAAAATGACATTCTTTGTTTTATAATTTTAAGAAAAATAATTTACATCAGCCACTTTGGAAATGTAGGTGCCTCCTCTGTGCACTGTGTTACGCAAAGACTGGGAATGTAAAAGAGCTTTTTGGCTGACCAACACATTGCTGACACTCAATAAATAGTTGTAGAACGAATGATTGAACACACGAATTCATGTGACAAGAACATCCTGGTCAAGACCCTGATCATTTGACTAAGGTACACTATCTGAACAAGCAATTTGAAGTCATTGAAATAGTCTCTACTGACTGATAATATCAATCTGTGGAAGAGTTTTTTTGTAATCACGTTCCTTGTTTCCCAAAATTATGTGGACACCTTTCCCTTCACCAGGGAGCACACTTCGGTATAAAATAGCAAGCTTCTAGTTTTTTATTTATTGCTCATTTCTTTGCACATGATGGTGGAAAAAACAAAACAAAACATGATTTTATTACACGTAGAACATTCGCTTTTCTTGTCATACACAAAGTCAGGTGGTATGGTTGTTCTCTGTACTACTTTCTGGAAATACATTAGCGTGTGTATTAACACCAAGTTGAACTTGCTCCAGGCATACCTCTCACTTTGCCAGGCTACATCGTGGCTCATCAAACAGCCATTAATGAACAAAACATCTCTCTCCTGCTATAGCATGACTTCTCAGTTATAATCTGAACAAGCTGTCATCCAGTCCTTCCCCTTCATATATGTGCAGCATATTTGCTAAGCACTGAGTCATAGTTGACACTTCAGTGGTTTCACCTCACTGTAATGCAAAATAACAACTTAGTGCATGTTGTTATTTTTGTCAGAATCAAATCCGCTTTTTTCTTTGAGCATAATATATGCATATATCATCAATTTTGAGTTTGCTTTTACAAGCTTCCAGAAGTAATGTGATTTATGAACGGGCCACAAGACGGGCAATTTTGAATTATGCCTGTTAGGGTCAGTTTCTTGTCTATCTTTAGGTATAAGATTAACAATTTACATAAGGGGAAGCATTATTTTATGCTTATCTTAAATAAACACAATAAATTTACCAGAAAGGTCACTGTTTTATTTGAAAATGACAGGAGTTTCAATGTCTTGGTCCCATTATTTAACAAAGATACATAACAAACTATGCCTTAGGGTGGGGTGTTAAACAGATCACAGGTCCAATAAGATCTAATTTTCATGTATTTTTTGTTATGCTTCCAGTTCAAACTTTTTCAACACTTGTCAGAAATCATCACTAACAGATTCACTTCTACTATTGTTTACAGACTAAGAGTAAAATTAAATTAGAGCCTGATGATTTTATTTATGGCATTATTTTAAGTTGGAGCTTTTATATCACTCTTTTCATCATGACTTTTCAATGAACCACTCATGAGTCATTGACCCATTTTTATGTGAATTGTGGACTCAATATAATAGCACAACACTAACCATGAAAAAATGTAAATTTAACAAATGTATCTAACAGCTTGGAAACAATATGTGATAATATTAGCTAAGCCCAAGAACACTTAACATTAACAGCTGAAGCCAGAGTTCTAAAGCCAGAGCTGGGGAGGGTAGTGGGTAGGCTGGGCCCACACCAATGGTTGGTGGGAGAATGAGCACATTATGTGCATATTAAAAGGACCTAGACTCTTGGCTACCTGTTTCTTGTGTTAAGGTCTAGCTTTTCTCTGGTTTTGATCATGTGACTTGCTTTGACCAGTTGGACATAAGCAAATAAGACACAACCAAAAACTTGATAAGTCTTCCTGTGCTGGGGCTTGCTTTCTTGGAAGCCTGATATCCCTATGCTAAATCATTGTGCTGTGAAGAAGCCAGGATGAAAGGCCTCATGGATATGAGTCCAGGTCTTCCAATACACAGCCCCCATCAAGGACCTGAGGCCATCCTGGACATTGCAGCCTCAGTTAACCCTTCAGTTGACTGCGGTAGCATGACTGACTCAGACCACATCAGTAGAAGAACTGGTCAGCCAACCCATTGAATCAAGAGAAATCACAAATTATTGTTGTCTTAATCCACTAAGTTTTAGGTGATTTGCTTCCCAGCAATAGGTAACTGATATAGCGAGTTACTGGCATAGTGAAGATAAGACCCAAAGTAACTTGAGAGAGCATAAACTTTGAATCCAGATAAACCTGAATTCCATCATAATTTCTTAACTTACTTAGCTATACAACCTTGGGTAAGTTCCTGAAATATTATGAGCCTCCTTTATTTTCTTCTATACAATGGGAATAGTTATAACTACCTCATGGCACTGCCATGAAGATCAAAAGAGTTTGCCAACTTACATGTATAGGGGAGGGAAAAAAACTCAAGATGAGTGACTCAAAGGATGGTTAGAATGTGGGCTTACATAACATCTTAACAAAGAACAATAAATGTGTAGGGAAATGACAAGACAAAGGAAAAGAGTTTTAAGCTTCTAAGGGCAGCAAACTATGAGAAGGTAAATATATGGGAGAAACTAATGGAAGATAAGAGTCATTTTAATCAGATTTGTTACATAAATTCCTCTTGGGGCAGTCTCTGAGCTGATAAGTGTCTCCATCTCAGTTGATGAAGAATCTGAGCCTGCTTTTAGGCAAATGGAGGTAAGAGCAGAGAGCTTTTTTGGCATCGGCTGTTTCTCAATTGTCTTCAGCTCAAAATAATCATAATCCTCATGCCAAAGTGATATATTTAGGGTAGGATATATTCTGATCCCCTACATACATATTATGCTTAGAACAATGCCTGGCATAGAATAAGTACCCAAATAATATCTGTGGGTATTAGTATTAGAGTATTAGCATTAGTAATCACCATTTTAAGGTATATTGCACATAAATAATATTCATTAAATATATGATGGCTATCATGACTTCTCTTCTGAACATTTATGGTACACTTCTTGTTTCTATCTCTCCTATAGCTCTTACTATGGTGTCATTATTGGTGTCTATCCTCTCCTTGCTAGGTTATAAACTTCTTTAGGGCAAGGTGTGTCTCACTCATATTTATGTTTCCCATTATGTAGACCCTCCATATCGATATGTTATATGTTTGTAAAATAGGCCACTATTCATAACATTACAATTTCTGTGGCAAAAGACTATTACACTGTGAGTAAATATTATCTTTAACAGCTTCCTTCCCTACAAGAGAGAATACAGTAGGCTCTGACCTTCCCTTAATGAAATACAAAATACCATACTTAGTGAAGTAGGTGACCACAAAAATGAATAGCAGGTCCAACCAACAGATTTCTTCCTTCATCAGAGAATTATAAATTTATTAAACAATTGTTTCCCTTTTTGGTAGTGAAGCTATATTCTAGCTATTTATAATGTGGTGTGTTGTTTTCTATATTTCTATGTCTAATCCAGTTTATATAATAAATAATTCAAATATTGTTAGGTAAAAATTAATTTCTCTTTTATCTGAAAATTATATTACCATACTAATGAAGAGAAGTTGAAGAACAATAGAATTTTAAATTAGAACTATACTGTATTCAGGCATGTCCAACCTGTGCCCCAGAACATCTTTGAATGAGGCCCAACACAAATTCTTAAAACATGATGAGATTTTTTTGTGACCTTCTTTTTAGCTCATCAGGTATCATTAGTATTAGTGTATTTTATGTGTGGCACAAGACAATTCTTCCAATGTGGCCAGGGGAAGCCAAAAGTTTGAACACCACTGCCGTATGTCATGCTGTTTTGCTTTTAATGTAACAAGACATTTAGTGTTTTCAAGAAACACAGACTGCATTTTGACAACAGATGTAATAAATATAGAAAATACAAAGATTCATTTTGTCATCATGAGTTTCAGATTGTAAACAAATTAAAAAGAATGCCGTATTAGGCTCCTGAGAAGGCAATAGTAATACTTTACTTATTAGAATAAAGAATTTTATTTCTACCCAAAAGAAGAATGAAATTGAAACTCAAATACAATGACAAAATTTATGTAAAATTGATTCCACACTTTATGCCAATACATGTAGAAATGTGCACATAGTTGTAACCACAACCCAGGCAGCAGCTGCAAGATTTGGGATTCAAGAGACTGAAAGGAATTATAGAAACCCATCCAAAATAAAGGTCGCTTTACAGGCTCAGTCCTGAAAAAAAACCACCCCCAAAAACTCTTAATGTAACAATACAGAAATGGGGGAAAACCAAAAAATAAACAAATAAACAAAAGAAAAAACCCCAAGATGGCCCCTGCCCTGAGGAGATTAGAGTCTGAAAACTGTAAGCAGAGATGTCTCAGGTCTTATTAACAACTACAAATATGTCAAAAAATTAAACTAAACCTTCTACCAGTGTAAGGATCACTTCCTAAATAGCACTAGTTATGTAATACCTTTTAAAATTAACCTACATAAAATGTTTATATTTTCTACTAGATTTGCTCCTAGGTTTTTATTCCTATTGTATTTAATTGTTGCTGTATATTGTTTGTACAGTGTATGTTGCTGTTCAGTTTCTTTATGATGTCATTTGTTTTAATAGAAAAAGTAAATCTTTGAAGATTAAGTTTTCTTTGTTTCTCACCCTAGTTGTGGCAAACAGATGCTAGGTTGGACCTCCATGACCCCCACCTCCTGTATGTGCCTTTTGAGTGTGGGTGACACCTGTGACTTCCTTACTAACTGATAGAATACAGCAAAGATGATGGGATGTCACTCCTGTGATTACATTACATTATATAACTCCACCTTGCAGCAGACTCTCTAGACTAGTCTCTCTCCCTCATTGCTGGTTTTGAAAAAGTCGTGAATCCTACAGCCACATAGAATTAAATGCTGCCAGTAAGATGTGAGCGTAGAAGGAAATGCTTCCATAGTCAAGCCTCCAGTAAGACCCTGTTAAACCCCTTGATTGCAGCTTGTGAGGATGTGAGTAGAAGACTCAGGTAACCCATGACCAGCCTTCTGACCCACAGAAACTGTGAGGTACTGAATGTGTATAGTTTTAAACCACTAAGTTTGCAGTAATACGAGGTCTGACAATTAATTTCTCAAACTCACCCGAGAAAAAGTGCTACATACCTCATTGCTGAATTTCACTATGGTCACTTTTAAAGTACTCCCCTTGGGAAACTATATACTGATACCACCACCCAGCCCATCTTTCAGAGCAATTCTGAAACTCTTTGTGGAATGGCCATCAGAGCCATCTTCATATTACCCTTGATGATGGGTAATTACCCTTGATGACCTGAATGTCATCAAAATGTCTTTCTTTCAATATTTCCTTGATCTATGGGTAAAGAAAAGAGTCATTGGGGCCAGATCTGGTGAATAGGAAAGGTGTTCCAATACAGTTCTTTGTTTACTGCCTAAAAACTCCCTCACAGACAGTGCCATGTGAGCTGGTGCATTGTCATGACACCAAAACCACACGTTGTTGGCGAAAAGTTCAATTTATTTTCATCTAACTTTTTCACACAGCTTCTCAGCACTTTCAAATAGTCAGCTTGGTTGACTATTCATCCAGTTGGTACAAATTCATAATGAAAAATCCCTCTGATATCAAAAAAGTTTACCAACTTTGTTTTGAGTCTTGATTTGGACTGACAGAAATGTGTTGATTGTGGAGAATTGCCTCTCCAAAAGACAAACTTCAACTCTCCTTTGTTTTTGTTCATCAGTGAGCTCCTTTGGAACCATATTTGTACACACTTTTCTCATGTTAAGATTTTCAGAGGATGCTGGTATGGCTTAGTGGGTTGAGCCCAGGGGTCTGAGAATTGAGTCCCTGGTCCCAGACAGTGTGGACCCATATGCTGAACTGGGGTGTGGCCACCAGTTCAGTTCTCACCAGGGCAACTTCCCATGTCAGAGGCCCCTGGTTTGACCCCCAGCTTGCGAGGGCATGCCTCCCATTCAGGAGGCCACTATCCTGGTTCTTGCCCTGCAAAGCCCCCCTGCCCACATGTGTGAAATGAAACTATGTCAAATATTGATGACGTACAACTATGGAGACTGCTCTGTGCTCTCTCCCTCCTCTCTGTCTCTCTCTATCTCTGTCTCTGTCTCTCTCTCTCAAAAACAAGAAAATGAATCTTTAATAAATAAATTGATTAATTAAAAAAAAAGATGTTCAGTAGGGGATTCTGGGATGGCACAGCAGGTTGAGCACTTTGCTTTGCAGCCCCAGGGTCCAAGGATCGAGTCCTGGCCCCAGCCCGTGTGGACCCACATGCTGAACTGGGGTGTGCTTTTCATATGGGAGGCCCCCAGTTCAGTTTCTGCCGGGGCATGCTTCCCATGTGGAAGGCTCCCAGTCTGGTTCCTGCCCTGCACAGCCCTGCACCCACCTGTGGAATGAAACTGTTGAAAATTAATGATGTACAACTATGGAGACTGCTCTGGGCCCTCCCCCTTCTCTATGTCTCTGTCTCTCTCTCTCTCTCTCTCTGTCAAAACAATGTAATAAATCTTTAAAAAAAAGATTTTCAGTTAGGAGTTTCCTAACTGTTTCTCTATTGAGTTAACTTGGCCTGCTATGCCTCTCATAGTCAGCCTATGATTTTGAGGCATGGTTCGACACATTTTTGCAATGTTTCTGTCAGTTCTGCTTGTTACTGGCCGCCCTGGCCTTTCTTCATCAGTGATGCTTTCTGTCCCCTCAGAAAAATGTTTAATCCATTTGTACATGCCATTTTCTTCATGGCATTATCCCCATAAACCTGGATTAACATGTCCCTGATTTCACTTCCACTCTTGCGAAGTTTAACAAGAAATATAATGTTTGTTTGTTGCTCTAATTCAAGCTCTGACATTCTCATGATGACACACAAAAACACGCACCAAAAATAATAAATGCCACTCAGCAAAACACCATCACATATTGACACAAACATAGCTGTGAGACAGTGATATACCAAGGTTATGAAACCTTACCAAGTTGTTTGTACAGTGCTGCCAATGTAAGGGCATGGTGGCAAGTTCACAAACTCAATTGTTAGGCCTTGTATATGAATAAGAACTTCTTTAGGTTCTTATCAATGAAGGGAATTTGTATGGTAAGAGAGCATGTACAGATTTAACTTTCCTAAAAATTGCCAAAGTAATTGTATTATCTTACAGTTTTATTGACAGTGAATGAGAATTCCTATTTTATCATAACCTTATTTGGTATTGTCAGGTTATTTAACTTTGGTCAACTTTATGGTTATGAGCACATCATTTTATTTTATTTTACATATTAAGCTTATTGTCATTGCTTTCATGTTTATTGATCTTTCAAGTTTTCTCATCTGTGAAAGGTCTACTGACCCTTTCATTTTTATTTTTCCTTGGACTTAAAGGAATTCTTTATATGTCTGTGTACTATCCTCAGTCAGTCCTATAAATTGTGAGTAGCTTTTTCTCAGCCTCTAATTTCTTTTTATTTCCCCCATTGTTTATGAGCTCTTTTTTGTGTACATTTAAAATTTCTTTTTAAATTTCTTTTATTGTTTGAGAAAGAGAGAGAGAGAGAGAGAGAGAGAGAGAGAGAGAGAGAGAGAGAGAGAGACAGAGAGAGAGAGAGAGACAGAGAGAGAGAGAAGGGCAAGGGCAGAGAACCCAGAGCAGTCTCCATAGTTGTCCATTACTAGTTGTGACATGGTTTCATTTCACACAGTTGGATGTGGGGCCTCACAGGGCAGGAACTGAACCGGTGTCCTCCCACAGGGGAGGCAAGAACCTTTGCTGCTGAGCCATCTCAGTGGTGACCACTTGTGCCGCAGTTCAGCATATGGGGTTGCATGGGTCAGGGCAGGAATTGAACCGTGGACCTTGTGATTGAGAGGCAAGTGCTCAACTGCTGAGCTATCTTGGCACCCCTTAAAAATGTTTTAATGTGGTCAGATTAACTAATCTTTTCTTTGCTAATTTGTATTTTTATGTCTTGCTAAAGAAACCCTTCATATTTTGTTGAAAATTTTTTCTTCTCACATTAATCCTGCATCAGTGCTAAATTTTATCACATGTTTTTTAAATCTATTAACATGAACATATAGTTCTTCCAATTCACTCTGTTAGTGAAGTGAATACTGTTGACAAAATTTTCTGATCCTGGATAACTCTTGCACGCCTGGCACAGACCTTACCAAGCCATACTATATTACTTTTATATGGAGAATTACAGTTAAGTTGTTATTATTTTATCTAGGATCTTTGAATTCACAATTAAATATAAGATTATTCTATAATTTCTCTTATACCTCAAAAAATTAATTAATTTTCTTTCTTTTTCAATTCTCTGATATAGCTTATATAATATGAATTTGGGGGATTTCATAAAACTCACCTGTAAAACTACCTTAACTTGGGTCTTTGGTAAGGACAGATATATTTTGTTAGCAATTAAATTACTGTTCATGGCTGGTAGTCTGTTCATGTTGTCTACTTCTTGAATCAACTTTGTGTGTATATATATATATATATATATATATATTCCAGTTTGTATAGTCTTTAATTTATGTATATGTAAATTACATATAATTTATATGTAAATTAATATTATATATATAAATTATCCATTTTGTATGTTCTTTAATTTATTGGCACAAATTTGTTAACAATATTATCTCCTTTTAAAAAAAATTTCTACAGTAACAATGATAATTACCATTTACCCTGAATTTTCTTTCACTCATTTTTTTCTTGACTAATCTGGCAAGAGATTAGTCTCTTTTTTTAATTTGTTAAGAAAATTTTTCATAAGTATTTTGCATAAAAGTATTGTCTTTTTCCCTGGGAATTTATTTCGTTATTTTTAGTATCTTTATTATTGTTTTCTAATTAAAAAAATAATGCCTAGAGAGAGACCCAAGATGGTGGCGTAAACACTGCCTGCTTACTTCAGTGAACACATCAAAATTGCAACTAAATTATAAAACAATCAACCTGGAGAATCATCAGAAGTCGCTGAACAGAAGTCTTATAACTAAGAATATTAAGAGGCTTTGTCAAGACTGGTAGAAATGGTGGGGATGAGAAATGGGTGGCTGGCTCACCACACAAGCTGCAAACGTCTTTTACGGCAGCGAAGGGCCCTCAGCAGTCTGGCAAATATTCAGGGCTGGACAGTCAGCAATTGCAGCCTCTTTGAGGAACTCTTGGGAATCTGTGGTACTGAGGTGAGCAATGGCTGGCCGTGGTGTTCTCAGAGCATTTTGAGAAGTGCTCATAGGCCTGGTACTAGTGCAATAATTGCATCTGTGTTACCTTTTAAAAACTATCAGCCATGCCCCATGATTCCCTTGGACTTCATTCCATCCATCTAGTACTGCATCACCAGGAGCATTCTCAACTCTTGGTGAACCAGCCTGGCCCACACACCTAAGGAGGCTGTTTCAGTGACTGATATTTATGAGCAACTGGTAGGTGGCAACATGCCTAGAGGGGGCCTGGGCCTTGAGAAAAGCTGCCCCAGGCAAAATACTGGTGGCAGCTGGCTTTGGTTCACACTGAGGCCACCCCAACATGCCTCCAGGTCATGTACAAGCAGCAACCAACCACATATAGCTTTGTAGTTCATACCAGGTAGTCTTGGGCTGATCACAGGAAAGGCTGAAATTGGCCTTCATGGGAGCCCTTCCCATGGGACACCAGAAACAATACACCCAGAGGTCAACTTCAAACCACACCAGAGCACTACTGGATTAGCCCCACAAGTGGCACACTGAAAGGGTAGTCTCAACAGGCACAAGAACTGCTGAAGTGAATGTCCTTCTAATGCAGGGATTCCCAACCCCGTGCCCGCGGGCGTCATGAAGCCCGCGGCCCAATTTGTGTGCACCCGCCATTATTTGACTGCATCAGAAGTTTTTCATAAACACTAAGTAAAACTATAATTTTTTTTATACATTTGTTAGAATTTTAAAATATTGTTTGAGTTTCTACACAGGTTTATTATATTTGTTGGTATGTTTGCGATATCGTATGTATAAGTTTGTCCCTAGCTTTTGCCTTTGTACATGTCACGTCTTGTTTAGCCGCTGCACTCTTTAAACTCTCCTCCACCCAACCGGGAGACGTGAAGTTGCCATTTTGATTGCGGTTGCTGGACTGATCGGGTCGTGACCGTTAGCTAGGATCACAGTGTTTTGATGTATTCGATTTTAAATGAACTAAAAGCAAGGTAGGTAATCTATTATTATGGTGGCAATTTGATATGATATTGTAGTTCTATAACTATTTTTATTTTTATTTTTTTAGTCCTAAAATGAGTGGACCAAATAAGAGAAAACGAACCTATAATTTTAACACAGACTGGGAGGAAGCATATTGTTTCATTAATTTAAAAGGTAAA
>PVKE010014704.1:0-34542 GCA_004027555.1 Craseonycteris thonglongyai | reverse complement strand
GAACAAAAGTGTTTAATTTCCTTGGGGGAGGGGGGCAGGGGTGGGGAGCATAATTCAGCCCATACTGTTTCCAAGGTACCTTTCAGTTCTCAGGTTCTCTAATTTTTCTCTCTCAAGTACTGACTTTTCATTAAGTTATCTTTCCAGTTGTAATCTGGAGAGATCCAGCCTGCTATTTGTATAAAAGACTCCAAGGAACTGAGGTTGTACTTTCAGGCTGTCTATAGTCTTAGTTCATTTAAGTCAAGCTTGTCCACAGACAGCATAAAGCCTAGGACAGCTTTGAATGAGGCCCGACTCAAATTCACCAACTTTCTTTCTATCTATCTATCTATCTATCTATCTATCTATCTATCTATCTATCTATCTATCTATCTATATCTATATCTATATATATATATATAAAATATATATTTAATTTAAATATATTATAATATATAATATATATATTATATATGTATTTAATTTAAATATATTATAAAGCTCATTTAAAGCTCATTAGCTATTGTTAGTGTTAGTATATTTGATATTTGATGTGTGGCCCAAGACAGTTCTTCTTCCAATGTGGCCCATGGAAGCCAAAAGGTTGGACACCCCTGATTTACGTTAAGGCTACTCCGTAGGTCAGGGGCACTCTTTCAGACAGGAGGTGGGCAAACTTGAATTTTCTGTACTTTCTCTCTAGAGGAGACCATTGAGTCTCTGCCCATTAAAGACTTGTCTATAAAGTCCTAGTACCAACAGAATTTTCTAGGATTACTTTTGGTAAGGATGCCAGCACTCCCATCTTTCTTTGCCTTCAAGACTTACCCAGTGTGTTGGTTATGTTCTTTCAGACTGTAAGAAACAAAGCTGTGCTTGGGTTCTTTTAAGTCATTTATTGAATTGTTTTGTTTTTTCTTAAAGATACAAGGGCAAGTAAGGAAGATAGGAGCTAAGATAGGAGCTCAGCTGCTCTCTGCAAAAGGTTCTGTGGAGAATAAAACATTGTTTAAGACCCTCTGTCTGACTTATTTCACTTAGCATACTACTGTCTACTTCCAATCATGTTTTCACAAATGGCAAGATTTCACTTTTTTATGGCTGCATATTATTTCATTGTGTATATGTCCCATATGTTCTTTATCCAGTCATCTATCGATGGACACATAGGTTGCCTCCATATTTTGGCTATTGGAAATAATACTGCCATGAACATAGGGGTGCATATGTCTTTTTAAGTCCGTGTTTTGGGTTTCTCTGGATAAATACCCAGAGGTGGGATTGCTGGATCTTTCTTTGTCTCTTGTTATATAGCCTTTGTTTTAAAGTCTATCTTATCTGATATAAGAATTGCTACCTCGGCCTTTGTTTGTTTGTTTGTTTCCATTTGCATGAAATACCTTTTCCCATCTATTTACTTTTAGTCTATGTATAACTTTCAATCAACAATATTATCAATAATATTGTAATAACTGTGATTTGCCTTTTCTGTTTCTATCTCTGCTGTTTCCACTGCTACCTGAGTCTTTCTCTGGCATCTTTGGCCTTTACTCCTTGACATGAGGAATGAGTGGATTGTCCAATCGGCAGTCAGTACACATTGCCTCTGTGGGACAGATCTCTTCTTCCAGGCCACACTATTGGTCATTGGTTAGCATAGTGATGGCTGACTCCTGTCAATGGTCTATCTCTTGTCCTATCAACCTGAAGAAGAGACCACACGACTTTAAGGAAAGCGACGGATGACCAAGGACTTCCTTTGAAAGAACATCAGTGTTCTAGGTAAGCCAAGATTTCACAAAATTAGAAAAATCAAGCCAGCAGGAACCTCACTAAGTATTCCCAGCGTATCTCACCGCTTTCCTTCCATTTACCAAAGAGCTAAAGGGTAGTTTATCTTCACGCTTTCACTTGCTCGCCTTCATCTCCCATGATCCTAATCCTTGAAATCTTTGCACTGTGACTTCTGAGCCCCCCTTTTTCTGAACTCCCACTTTTAATATCCATTTGTTATTTTCTCCTCAAGCTGGCTGCAGCATTTAAAACCATTCATGGACCTCCTCTCCTTGCAAAGCCCTTGTCTTGCGCTGGCTTCCGTAGCTGCCTTATTCAGGCAACAGCAAGCTGCAGGGAACTCTTTGGAGTCGATAGACTTGGATATGAATCCTGATTCTTCCATGCCTGCAACATGTAGGTAGCATCATGCATGTTAATTTTATTCAGTTGGATAAATTTATTTTGATGTACCTATTATATTTGTGATGATGGAATAATGGGAAAGAATTTCAGATAACAACAGCATTTGGACTTAGATGGATGAAAGAATAGATGTACAGATACTCAAATATTCTTACGCCAAACTAGATGCTAAGATCAATTGATTTTTACCATAATATCTCTCCTATAAAATCCTTTTCTCCATCTCGATTACTCAGGTAAGAGCCAAACTTTAGTGCCTGTAAGCAAACACCTTATATGACCCTGATCTCACTGCTTTATTTGTCATCTCTGCAAATTGCACATTTAAACAAGAAGGAGCTTCCAGCCTCCCTCTTCATTTATTACAGTCTAACTCCTACCTATTTGGTCAGATTTTAGAGGGAAACAGAGCTCCTAGCACAGCTGATGCCTGTGCGCAGGTCTTTGGATATGTGAGGTATTGCTGTAGTTTTTTTAGAAAGATGAGAGAGAACGACGGTTGGGGGATGTAGCCCCAGATTGGCCCAAGAGGGGGGTTGGCACTCACAAAGACAGATCGTCTGACAACGGAGGATTCAGGAAGAAAACGAGGGACATTATGAGACTCCTCTCTTCTGTGTCCAAGGGCCTCCTCCAATGACAAAAGGCTCACAGATGATGTTGGGGACCTACATGAAGCAGGCCAGTGTCCCCAGAAGAGGGAGACATTGCCATAGAAAATTCCAGGGCATGGAAAGCCAGGTGAGATGAGATTGGTGTGGGGGGCATTGGCTGGGGCCCGCAGACCAATTCAGTCTCCAAAGAGGAACCTAGTGAGAGGTGGGATTACACAGATGACCAGGTAGAAGTTCAGAACAAGTGTCAAGGTGAAGCTCAGACTGGGGCTATGGACCCTGAGGTGGAATCCCAGCCCATGAGCCATAATTTCCAGAAAGCTCATCTTCTGATGCCGATGTGACACTGGCCTGAGGAAGCTATGTCATCTTGCTTGGACCCCAGACTCCTCATCTTTAAGATGAAGATGGCGAAAGTGCCCACCCCAAGGAATAATATGAGGATAAAAGAAGTGCCCAGGCCACAAACACTCAGGGGAGAGCAGCTATTATTGTGAACTCAGGGTCTCAGTGGATGCTTGTAGCTCTGGAATTCTCCATTCTAGGCCAGACTGGCAGGAAGGGCATTTAAGGGTGAAACACAGCAGCCAGGAGCCTGGTCACTCCTTACTCACCGAATCCCAAGTTACATGCTAGGCTTGTAGGTCTGGGGGTGAAAGTTGCTTACACAATCTGAAGGTTGATTTGGGAGCTAGGATGGGCTGGGTCTGTCGGTGTAGGAATCAGTGAACCCTGGGATGGGGAGGGAAGTACAGTTTGGGGAGGGCTTGTCTGGGTAGAGGATTGGGGCCTCATAGACGTTTCCCCCAAATTGTGAGGTGAAAGTGGAAATAGGGCAGAACAGAGCGAAGGACCCATAAAAACGGCCCACTCAGAATAATGTGAGGGACACTGTGACTACATCATTTCCGAGGATCTCTGCTGTCTCCTTCCCCCCAGGAGAATTCCTGCCTGGGTGGGGTTCCAACTGCTGGATCTCAGGTGAGGCAGGAGAGCCTCTTCTCTGGGTGGTGATTTTTAACATGCATCTGTTACCAGCAGGCAGAGAGAGGTTCAGAGACCCCTGAGTGGGCAGAATGCTTTGTTCTCTTCTCCCTTTATGATGATATTGGTCGGTAAAGACTTGGATCCAGACGGTCCCGTGGCTGGCACATGAAACAGACAGGTTTCCTGATTGTGAACAGAATCCCGTACATTGTCTGTGTTTATCATAGAGTTACTTTGGTACTTGGTCAGCACTCACGTGTCCAGCGACCCTCCCCCAGTATCTCCTCATCATTACCACCACCGTCAACCGATTCTTGTAGTCAATGCCAGCATGGTTAGCTGGTCCTCCTGTGGCTGTATCCATCTGCACCAGAGCCAGTCTTCACACACCATTAGAGTTTGGAACAGCCCTTCGGATAGGTCTAATGACAAAGTGACACACACATGCCCAGCTTTAGTGAGCCGCAGTGAATGAAGCAGTTTGGTTAGGGGGTTGAAGGGAAAGAATATGAGGAAAGGAGTCAGGCTAAGAAATAGTGACTGCTGTGTCCTTTAATGTCTCATCTAGTTCATGAGCACCCACTGTGACGCCAAACAACGCCATATCTGATGACGAAATTTTACAAGACCCCCTGTTATAAAATTACAGGAAAAGGGCATAACTCAGGGAGCTGGGAGGGGGGTCTATAAGTGCAGAGAGTGCCCCCTTTCCCAGTCTCAGTAGCTGCCTCCACCCCAGAAGCACCATCAGACTGGAAAACTCCCTCCAGTGGTTCGATCCCCTGGAAAGATGCTCATTGGAAAAAGTTCTGCCATGCCCACAGATTCTAAATCCGGCCCTAATTCACTTCTGATCTAAACTGTCGCCCAAAAGTGTAAGTATCGAGTCCATCTGAAGCCGAGGTGCCCAAGTGCTTTTGTTCATTGTGAAGTTTGGGGTGTCCAAGCATATCAGTAGGGTGGGCTCATGGTGAGGTTTTTTTTTTTACCTGAGGAGGGATGGGCTTTTGAGAAGAAAGCCACCCCAGGTAGAGGCGTGCAGATTCGGGCCACAGAATATGGTCTTCCGTCGCTTTTGGAGTGTCTGGATGGTGTGAGTGGCAGCTCACATCATTGGATGCCTGACCAGCTCTTCACAGGCAGGAGAAAGAGCGCTTGGAGAGCGAGCTCTCGAAGGAGGTCTTTGAATGGAGGACAGCAGCTGTAGGGACACAGGATAGTGTCCCTGTGGGACCTCGGCAGGGTCCAGTCACTGCACAGACAGGGTACTGAGAACATGGAGTGAAGCAACAGCCATTGGTGGGCCATGGTCGGGCTGTCTCAGCGGTGACCTGAATCCCTGCTATCAGCATCAGTGACCTGGTGACTCGTCTCAGTAGCCTCTACAGAGATCAGCGTGTCACCACGGCTACTTCAGATCTAGAAGGGTAGTTTGGGGGAGACAAGAGGGCTAAGAAGACAGCTTCTTAGGACAGACTGACCAGACGTACCATTTGAAATGAAACCACAAACAATGGTACTGGTCAGCCTCGTGTCACTGGTCTAATTCGGTGTCAGTTGGCTGACCAGATGCACCAGTTGAAGCAGGGCAGTATCATTGTTTCCTGTCCCATTTAAAACGGGTTGTCTGGTCAGCCTATCTTAGGAGCATGAAATTCCCTGGCAATTTCTAGAACGAGCTGGGAGGGTTTGGGTGTGCTCTGAGGCTCTCACAGTCTACAATGTGTGGGTAAGTCAAAGAGGACAGCAATTGCCACCACTAGACTGTTTCAGAAAAGTATGTTACACACCTTGTGAGCATAAAATGATGAGACACTGCCATACGCTAGACCCGAAAACCAATCTCATCCTTTATAGGCACGTGTTAGGAACATCGTTCTACTGACTTACCATACATTTGCCTTTGGTTTAGTTTGGTTTTACCACCCAGCATGAGATAGGGCTTGAGTTGATAAAAAAAACAAACCTTAATATCTCTGTAAATTCTCATTGTAGCTGATCGCAAGATGGCAGATCAACTTGAGTCGGGACTGTGTCATAGTTACGGGATAGTCTTAGAGAGTCAGCTGTTCAGAGTTCAATTCTTTCCTATCTCAGACCCCCTTTGATTTATACACGACCAGGCTGTAACATCCTGACCTCTCATGCAAGCTTGTTCAACTCACAGCCTGCAGGCCACATGTGGACCAGGACAGCTTTGAAGGTGGCCCGACACAAATTTGTGAACATTCTTAAAACATTATGAGATATTTTTGTGATTTTTTTTTAGTTCATCAGTGTCATTAGTGTTAGTGTATTGTATGTGTGGCCCAAGACAATTCTTCTTTTTCCAATGTGGCCCAGGGAAGCCAAAAAGGTTGGACCCCCCTGTCTTAGTATAATGCTCTAATCAGATAAGCTAACCACGACAAGCCCCAGCTCTATTTTAGCCATCTCGGGATAGAGAAGCAGCCTTCAAGGGTGACGTAGAGACTGGTAGACTGTCATCCTAGGTGCAGGTTGCCTCCATTCTCAGGTTACTGTGAGTGATTATGGGTAAAGTCTGTGTGAAAAAGGGAAAAGGGGAAGACTTCTAAGTGTATTTGGTTCAGGCCATTCATTTTAACAGATTTGGTTCCCAGATTTCCTTCCATCATAATCATGGCTCATTTTCACAGTCACTAGACTATCTTATCCTGTGTATACAAAATAAAGTGCTAGAAAAATGGAAACTTTAAAATTTGTAAGTCAAGGCAGTGGTACAGAGGTTATTTGGGAACCGGCAAAACAATATTCACAATTATTTTCTGGCCATCATAAGTGAACTACAACATAGAGACTGCTTTGGCCATGTGTCTAGATATGGCAAAGATTAGATGCAGCATTGTTTAGAAATCATAGTCTTGCAGATCCCTTCTCTTTGCCAGAGATTAAAGAAAATATAACTGGCTCTGCTTCATTTAAAATAAAAATAAAAAAGAAAGAAAGAAAGCAGTGAGCTTTTGGCTGCACATCTAGTCTGGGAGGACGGTTAGTCATCAAAATAAGCTTCCTTGATTTCCAGAATGTGTTCACGCAGTATTGTCTAACACTTCTTCCTTCCATATACCGGTACATGGATTCCAACGCCTTTTCCCATTTTGCCGAGTTCAACTTCTGAAAAGGACAGTGAAAATTAGGGGACTGGCTCCTCCTGGTGTCTCAGTTGGAAAACTGCACCCGACTTGTGCAGGCCCCTTATCAACGGATAGAGAGCCCCCTAGTGCATAGACACAGTACAACTACAAACCTAACGTCAATTACTAATTAAAAGCTCATTACAAATACTAAAACGACAAAGTACTAAAACTGCATTTTAAAAGTGACCCTGCATTAAAAAAGTATGCCCTTCTTACGATCCAAGCATCGGGCTGAGAACTGTGTGGCTATTTCTGTTTTGTTTGTCTGCTGCTGTGGAGCAAATCGTCCCCAGAGAGGCTTAGAAGAATTTATTCTCTCTCACAGTTTCTGTTAGTCGGGAATTTGAGAGCTGCTCAGTTGGGTGGTAGTAGCTGAAAGTTTCTCACGAGGTTGCAGTCAATGGTGACTGGGGTATCCCAAAGCCTTGTTGGGGGATGCTGGGATAGCTCAACAGGTAGAACTCTTGTCTTGAAACTGAAGGTTCAGGGATCGAATCCAGGCCCTGGCTGCTTCAAACCCATATGCTGAACTGGGGCGCGCCTCCCACGTGGAAGGCCCCCAGCTCAACTCCCATCCCGCAAGGCCCCACATCCACCTGTATAGAATGAAAACTATGGGGAAACTAATGATGCACAACTATGGAGACTGCTCTGGGCCCTCCCCCTTCTTTCTGTCTCTCTGCCAAACAATAAAATAAATTTTTCTAGGGTAAGGACTTTGGGCACCTCTCCTGGTCTCTGTGCTGTCTCTCTGTGTGATTCTCCAGCACAGTCAGACTTCTCCCCTATTGGCTCAGAGCTTCCAAGGTGGTTTCCCAAATAAGAGGAAGGTGTGTTGCTTTCTATGACCCAGCCCGAGGTCACGCAGCGTCACTGCCTCTGTGTTCTGTTGGGAGCAGAAGTTCCAGAGGTCCACTCGGGTTCAAGGCAAGAGACATAATCCCCACTTGGGATAGGAAATATATATATTTATTTATATTTGTATTTTTATATTTACCCATATCTGTATTTATATCTACATTTACATCTACATTTATACTTATGTATTTATAGTTATTTACATAAATATATATATACCCATCTTTGTAAAAATACAATCAACCGCAATTGTTTCAATTCTTCCCCAAACTTCATGAGGTTGCTACTATTATTATCCCAATTTTACAGTTAAGGGGATGAGTTTTAGAGACATTAAAAATCTGCTTCATATGTCATTTCAGTATCATACAAGAGCACTGTTTAATGAGCCATCTGAAGCATAATCTGTACATGGTTTTTGAGTCTCAGCAATATTGACATTTTGGGCCAGGTAGCTATTTGTTGCAGTAGCTGTCCTGTGTATTGTAGGCTACTTAGCCACATCCCTGGCCTCTACCCATCAGACGCCACTACCATCCCTTCCTCCCCTCAGTTATGACAACCAAAAATGTCTCCAGACATGGCCAAGTATATCTGGGCAGGGGGAGAGCAAATTTGCCACCAGTGGAGACCTATTGTTTTAAGGGGGTGCAGTAACTTTGACTATTTACTACTAAGGCCAGACTCTGTAAAGGTAATGTCAACTTGTAGAAGATCTTTATGTCCCAATTTATTTCTGTCCAGTAGGACATGGAAAATGTATAGATTATGGTTTTATTGTTTTCTAGGGCATCAGTCAGTTTCAATTTAACTTACAGTCCTATTTCAACATTCTTTTCATCTCCTGACTACATATAATAGCCCTTCCCCTCTCTCTTTGAACTATCATTGTCATCATGCTGTTCCTCTCAATAATGAATAAATTATGCATGCACGTACACACACACACACACACACCAGCTTCTTGGTAGAAAGCAGAGAGTAAATTCTTTCCAAAGAGTAGGTGTAATAGTCATAGAGAGGTGTTGCTCACATCTCCCTTCAAGAAAGAACTTGCAGTCCCTAAAGCAATATTGAGAAAGAAGAGCAAAGCTGGATGTGTAACACTGATTTCAAAACGATATTACAAAACTCTATTAATCAAAACAGTATAATATTAGCAACAACAACAACAAACCCAGACATGGGTAATGAAACAGAATGAATTGGGAGGCCAGAAATAAACCCAAGCATACATGGTCAAAAAGTGTATGATAAAGGAGCCAAGAATATACAATGAGGAAAGGACAGTCTCTTCAACAAATGGTGTTGGAAAAACTAGACAGCCGCATGCAGAAGGCTGTTTGCCTCTAGCTTTGTTCTTCATAAGTTTATTATGAGTACTAAATAAGATGATGATGATAATGATGATTGATGATGTGATGATAGTAATAATAATAATAATAATAAATAGTATTTATTGGGAGCTTAACACGTGCTAGGGACTCCTTTTATTATTTATTTATTTGTTTGTTTGTTTATTTAATTTTCCCCAAACCCCATGAAGCTAATTATTATACTTTCTGAAAACTGGAGGTTAGGGAACTCAAGTAACTTGTTCAAGTTCACACAGTAAAGGGCTAGAGCGTGGATTCGAATCCATGTCTATCAAATATAATAGCAAAGTACAGTTGTAATTGTACTTCTTCCTAAACACATGTAAAGTGCCTAACAGAATGTCGGGTACATTTTAATAATCAAGATGTGTTAGTGCCTTCCTTCTCCCTCTGCCCTCTCTGGGCATCTCAGACCTGCTAACATATTTAACCACCATCTCAAGTGTATTATGCCATCAAATCTGAGTATTCATTTCAAACCTTCATTCTCTAAGCTCAAGAGCTATACATCCAACTTCCTTCAGTGTGCAATAGGCATCTCAAATTCGATATGACCTTAACCAAACTCATTACTTACATATTAAATATGTCCTATCTATGGCCTCTATATCAGTGAGTAGAACTCCTATTCATTCAAATGCCTAAAGTAGATATATGGAAATCAGGAGTTTTCTTAGTTTCCTAACCTATGTGTAGTTTTCATAGTTTGTTAATGTGCTGTTTATATTCCCTGGGATGACTGATCAAATCTTTCTAATCATTAAAAATTCAGCTTAAAAGTCATCTCCCGTTTTTATCCTTGTAAGATTAAGTAGTAGCATCTTTGTTCAGCTGCCATACCTTGTATAGAACTCTGTTAGTCATGAATTTTCATATTCTTTCTCTTTCACTATACCAACAGAGCCCATTAGAACTGTTTGGATTCCGGAAATATTCTATATGTTTTAGTAAGGACCCTAATGGAGAGTAGTATCAGAGTCTGAGCTCTATGAGGGGCAGAGACTATATTTTATTCATTTTTATATATCCAGTACCTAGAACATAGTAAATCCTCAAAAAAATATTTGGGGAGTAAACCAATCAATCAATCAATGAATAAATAGAATATTTTACAGTGGTAGAGCAGGGGGGAAATCTACAGAACCACAAACACCAGGCAACTGCTACATGGAGGTACTGGGGAGACTAATTAATAAACTAGTTTCTTATTGAATAAAAAGTTAATACAAATAGGTTTCCAGTAATGGATGAACAGCTTCTGTCAGGTCAATGTACTGTCACATAACAATTAGAAACTCTACCGAAAATATGAAATGCAATAATCTGAAAGCACTCTAGAGAAACAAAAAGAAACTGGAAATGAATCTGTATTTGAGAGAAGTAAATGGCACAGGGCAATTTTTCTGTTTTGACACAGCTTTTTGTTTGAGGCCAAGCCCTAGGTGCAGCTTGCTGGCTGGCTACATTTCTGACAGAAATCCATAGTCATACTAGTTTGGAGAGCCATACAACGAAGTTTGGGTAGACCACACAGCTGAAAGGTAAAGAAGGAAAACCTGGAAAGACAAAGCCATAGGCAGGGTGGGGAGAGAGTGGTATACTCCGCCTAAATGTTAGGCTGACCCCTGAACTACGTATGCATGAGATAGACTCCAAATAGTCCAATTAAGTCTAAAGGAACTAAACCGATTCTTTCACTGCTGGGAAAACAGGGTTAGCATTTGAATTGAAGTCAAGTTAACTACCTACTTAAAAATAAACAAACAATGACAACATACTCTTCAGAGAGACACTGCTTCATGTCTCTGCATTGTGTCATTCACAATGTTCAAGGCCTTCAAAATTATTAGATTTATGAAGAAGCAGGGAAATGTGATCGAAACTTGAGACAAAAGGCAATAAGTACAGATTAACATTAGATGACCCAGATATGAGAACTAGCAGATAAGGATTTTAAAACAGCTACAATAAACATCTCAAGGATTTAAAGGAAAGCATGCTTATAATGAATGAACAAATAGAAAATATTAGCAGAGAAATTGAAACCAAAGTGAGAACCAAAGGAAATTCTAAAAACGAAAAATACAGTACTTGAAATAAAAAATTTGCTAAGTGATTTTAATAGCAAACTGAAACAAGAAAAGAATAAGTAAGTTTAAAGATAGATCAATAGAAAGCATCTAAGGTTAAAAAAAAAACCCAAAAGGTTGGGAAAAAATGAAGTCAGTAAACTGTAAGGCCTAACACGTGTGTATTGGTAATATCAGAAAAAAAACTATTTGAGAAAATAACTGTCATGATTTTCCCCAAATCTGGTGAAAGGCATAAATTTACACATATTGCATCTCCAGTTGAATCCCAAACAGAAAAAATACAAAGAAAACTATATCTGGGCACATTGGAGTAAAACTGCTGAAAACAACCATTTAAAAGAAACTTTTGAAAGCAACCACAGATAAACCACATAATAAATTATCTAAATATGAAGTGTAATGATATGTGAGTTAACAATGATTTCTTGTCAGAAACAATAGACAGAAGAAGATAGTGGAATGAACTCTCCAAAATGCTGAAAGAAGAAAAAAAGTCAGCTCAACGCAGTGAAAATTGCCTTCAAGAATGAAGGCAAAATAAAGACATTTTCAGATAGATGAAGACTAAGAGGATTTTAATCAGCAGATTTTCAGTACAAAAATTGTAAGAGAAGTTCTTCAGGTGATAAGAATTGATACAAGGGGAAACATTGAAATCTTCAGAAGATAATGAAAAACCAAAAATGGTAAGTGTGTGGCTAATAATAAAAGATCATTTTCTTCCACTTAATTTTTTTTAGAAATATGCATAACTGTTTAAATCAAAAATTATAAAATTTTACTATGGGATTTATAACATTTTTAGATGAAATACATATGACAACTAAAAAACAAGGGAAGGAATTTTAAAAATCTATGAAAGGTTACTATATTTTATGTGAAATGGTCCAATATTAAATCTAAGTAGACTGTGAAAAATTAAGGATTATATTTTGATTCTTAGAGCAATCTCTTGAGATAATGCAAAATGATATAGCTAAGAAGCCAAAACCCATTAAAGGGGAATTCTCAGAAAGATTAAATTAAATCAAAACAAATTAAAAACTAGAAACAGAGAGTCAGAAAACAAACACATACACACAGATGGGACCAATGAAAAACAACTACCGGTAGTAAAATGGTTGGTTTAAACTCAGTGATATCAACAACTGGATAAAATGTAAATGGACTACACACTTCAATTAAGTCAGAAGTTCTCAAAATAGATAAAAGAGCAAGACCCAATATAGTCTCTTCATAAGAGATAAACTTAAAATATAAAAATACCGACAGGTTGAGGGTATATAATAGTAAAAGATATATTACCCAAACAATAAACCTAAGAAAGTTGGAATGACTATATTAATATGATATATAATAGAGGTCAAGGACAAAGAGTATTACCAAAGATAATCCACCTAATTAAGGATACTTATGAAAATCTTACAGTTAAGATAGTGCTCGGTGGTAAAAGACTAAGTGTTTTTTCTCAAAGACGGGGCACAGGGCAACGATACCCCATCTTAATGCTGTGATGGACACCTTCAACAGTGGAATAGGGCAAGAAAAAAAAATAAAGAGAATAATTTTTATGTAGAAAATTCTAAGGAACCTATAAGCAGCTACTAAAACCAATAAGCAAAATTTTAAATGCTTCAGGATACACTGTTCATATTCCAAAAATCAATTGTTATTTTTTATATACTAGTAACCAAAGAATTGACCTGCTCCTAATATAATAAAATTGTAAAAATCCATTTACAACAGCAATTAGGAAAGACACAAAATACTTTAATAGATTAAATAAAAATGAACCTAAAAACTTGCAAGACTAAACTTAAAAACATGCAAACACTAAAAGAATTATAAAATATTGCTGACAGAAATTAATGAAAATCCAAATACATAGGTACATATGATACGTTAATGAATTAGAAGACATAAGAAAACTTGAAAACGAAAAATGAAGTTGGAGGATTTATGCTACCTAAATTCAAATCTTACTGGAGCAACTTCAATTAAGGCAATGTGATGTTGGCATAAGGACTGACAAATATCAATGGAATAGAGAGAGAGCTCAGAATTAGACTCACACTTATCCAATCAATTAATTTTCAACAAAGGCTCCAATGCAATATATTGGGGGGAAAAAAAACCTTTTCAATGAAAGGCACTGGAACAATTGGATATTCAACTGGAAAAAGATTATCTAAAGGGAACGTGGTTGCTCTTTAGCATTGCTCTTGCCCAGTATAGCAATCTGGGATATTTTTTTATTTATATATTGGTAACGGAATATCAGTTAACCCAAGCATTGTTCTACTTTATGCTAATATTCCTAACGCAGGTGTATTCTTTTTTTTTTTTTTTAATTTATTGTTAAATTTGATGAGGTTACATTGGTTGGTAACAATTAGACAGTTTACAGATGTACAAGTCCACCTCACATCATAATAACCTTTTTAAATTATAGAGGTAATAATTTCATTAATGATAGCTTTAATACTAAAGTATAAAAATTAACAAAAATTACCAATGATTGTACAACCCAAAATTCACCAAAATTGACATTTTAGTGTGGTCCTTTTAATCTGTATCTGATGTCACAAAATTGCATAATTTATTGTTTAACCCAGTATTATTTTGCATGCAATTTTCTTGTTCCAAGACTCCTTGGGATTTTTTTGTTTGTTTGCATATAATATGACAATATTAGCTTTCATTTTTAACATATTTTCATGACATTTGTGATTGTCTTTTCTGAAGACATAAAATTTAACTGCAAGCTATATCAAAACAGCACTTCCAATAGACATCTATTTCTGGAGTATCTGTCAAATTCATAATGACTCTTCTATGGAAATTGCCCATTTCACAATTTCCTGTCTAAAATGTAACTTTACTGTTGAACAAGCATGACTCAGGGAAAAATAATCTTGGAACAAATTTATTTTCATCTGCTCCTGTTACTTTAAATTTATGTTGTATGTTTTGTTCTTCTCTTGCTCCTGGTGAAATTTGGGGCAAGTCACAAAACTATTTCAAAATTATGTTTAAGTAACTTGTTAGCAGATAAACCACAGAGGCTGTCTCCAGGAAGCCACATTAACAGCAGACCATCTGTCCTGTGGTTGTAAGTGATGTTAAAGTTCTCACAACCTGAATTGAATGGGCCAATTATCCTCTCACCCAGAAATTTCCAAATCAAGTCCAAGAGTGAAGTGCACCTCTTCACGAGGCCTGGAATTATAGCCCAGGGTATGGAATGAAGACCTGAGAAAGGAAGTCTTCAGAGAGAAAGCAGATAAAAGGAAATGAAAAGGGGAGAAGTTGATGTGGACCAAGAGGCTTCTTGGAGTCTGTCAGCTGTTAGTCACTGGTTTCACTTCCTTCCTGAACTCAGGCTGAGTTTCTGCCTTTGAATTCTGTGAACCTTTTCGGTCCTTATCATGGCCATCTCCTTACTAATATTTTTGTCAAGTCAAGTTTCTGTTAAGAGCCCCAAACCATACAAAAATGAATACGGTTTGTGGGAGGTTTTCTCCTATAAACGACCAACCCTCTTCACCATCAGTATATCCTTTGGCTTCGCCTGTGGAAGACGGCCTTTCTCTGTTTTTCTCTCTCAATCTAAGGATCCATGTTAGCTGTGAACTTGCAGCATTCCCTACATTCACTCACGAAGGTGCTCAATGTAGCATTATCTAAATCATCTCTGCTCCTCCGAGGCTTTCATGTCAAATTCTTACTGTCAGACAATGCATAAGATTTGGTACTCAATGAAGCCTTCAGATTAGGTTTTAATTCTAATCCCTTTGCATTGTATTTGGAAAGAAATCCAGTTTTATTTGCCTTACTCTTCTTTCCAGGGTCCTCAGCAATTTTAATACTATGAGAAGGAAGCGTATGAATTTTTTTGGCTTCTGCATGTCAATGACTTCTGTTTTCCAAAATTTGCCTTGGGTTAAGCATAAATTTACATGACATGTTTTTTAGTGACTTAAAGCCAAAGGGACGCCATACACTCATATTGCTAAATAAAAATTTTTCAGTATTACCAATACAATGTTTACTGGTTTGTGAAGCTCTAAGTTTATGTCTGGAAAACTAAAGATAACTGAGTTAACACAACACTAAAATGTCCTGATAATTAATTTTTCCACACATGATTGAGAAAATTACCTTTATAATTCATATTGCAGTCTCTGTTTACCTAGGGGAAAATATTTCTAGCTCAGAAAACCAATTTGTATAACATACTAGGTTTTGGAAACTTGGTTTCTCTGCATTTTGGTAAGAAATCCACTTGCAAATGATTGTGAAAGTTTATTAAATTAAGAGACTATAATCATTCAATAAATATTAGGTGTTATGGAATAAAAGATAGCATGTGGAGTTTGCCCTCCTTTGCCTTGTAGAACAGTTGGGAAGAGATATAAAGAAACAGCAATAAAACAAGATAGTGTAGTGTGATGTGTATGCTGATTTTCAGAAGTTCTGAGACTGAAAGAAATGGAACAGAGGTAAACACAGATGCTAAGAATAGAAAACACAGAAAGTATATCTTGCATTTCTGACAACTTTTCTATCATTTCCTTCTGAACTGAACTGGAACTGAAATGGTCAGAGAAAACTTTCTTAGAAATGTGGGATTTGACTTGGGGCCTGCAGGAAGAGACAGGATTTGAAAGGATAAATAGCTAAGGGAACACTAAGCCAAAGTATGGAGATGAGAGTACACTCCGTTTGGCAGAGAAGCAATTAACGTTGCTCGAATATAAGTGCATATTAGAAGCCATGGAGACCAGTACTGGGTGAGCATGGTGAGTAAAAGAAGTCAGAATATGTGAACATGAAGAACACAAGAAATCACTGAACAGAGGAATAACAGGACGAAAATTGCCTTTGAGGAGATTGGTTGGGCAAGGTTCTGAAAGATATGGTGGAAGGGTAGAGGCAAGCTAAGAGGTATTATTGGAGTCATCCTTCCATAAAGCAACGAGGACTTGGGCTGGGGCACTGTCATTGCAAATAAGGAGTGTGGATAAGAGCTTTTCAAGGAAGAACGTGTCTGCTCTTGGGCAAGCTGAGCTAGACATGATAGTAGACCTTCTTGTCTCAAACGAGTTGGCAGGTATGAGACTGGAGTTTATGGAAGAGGACAGCACGGAGGAAGATTGACATAGATTTAGTATCCAGTGGCACAGAGGTTATAGTTGAGGCCCAGAGAATGAGGGAGATTTCTAAAAGAGGAAATGTGAAGGGAAACATGGAGAAATGTGACTTGGAAAACACTCCGATTTAGGGCATAGGATAAGTAAGATGAGCCGATGCAAGTGGGAACACGTGTCTGTAATGGAGGTGGACCCTCTACCTGAATCTTGGCCCCACCCAGACTAGGCAATATAACATGCAGAAGTTCACCTAAGTCTCCATGCACTGGATTGAATAGTATCCCCCCAAATTTATGTCCTTCCCCATCTCCCAGAATGTGATCTTATTTGGAAATAAGGTCATCGCAGATTTAACTCATAAAGATGAGGTTATACTGCAGCATGGTGGGCTCTTAATCTACTGTATTAAGGATGATGTTCTGATAAGAAGAGAAAAGGACACACATAAGGAAGGTGGCCCTGTTAAGACAGAGACAGAGACTGAAGTTAGGCAGCTGCAAGCCAAGGAAAGACAAGGATGACTGGCAACACTAGAAGTCATGAGAAAAGCACAGGACAGATTCTCTCCTAAAACCTTGAGAGAATATGACCCCACTGACACCTTGATTTGGGATTTCTAGCCCTCTGGGAGTATAAGAAAATACATTTCTGTTTGTTAAGCCTCCCAGTTTGTGGTACTTGGCAGTCCTAGCAAATGAATGCACTCAAATTACCTTATCCTTAAAGTGAAGATACTAATGCGCTCCTCCTAGAGATGGTTAGCAATATGACATGAAAAATGCTTAACACAATGTCTAACCTGTCAGAAGCGCTGAGTTACATGTTGTCATACAAGGGCTGTCCAGAAAAAAAAATCCAGCCATTGTCAATATAAGGAGAATACTTTCATGGCTGAAGACTTTCCGGACAGCCCTCGTATATTATGTTATTCTTTGAACAATTTGGTGTGGAAGAAACAAAAAGTAATTCTAGAAAACCATGTATATGATGATAAATGTTGTTTTTGTCTCTTTCTCAATAGGAGTTATGTGTGCATATTTAAACAGAAAACAAAATATCCAAGGAGAAGGACAGATTTAACAATTTGGAGATAATACTTATCTTCATCAAAGACCAAACCTAGTACAAATGAAAGATTTCAAGAGATGTGACTATAAAGTAATAGACTACATACTTTAATGATTTACTATTATTTATAATTCCAAATTGATATTACCCTTCAGAGAAGATACTCTGGAAGGTTCAAGTCTTATTCTAATGACATTGCTATTGCTTCAAATACTCTTTTAAATTCCCCACCACCACCCCCACCCATCCGGCCAACCCAGGTAGTTCCAAACTATGCAAACATAGTTTTCACTACCTATGACATGGCTCATTTTTGACGGGGAAAAAAAAAATTTTCCCCAGGTTGTTCATGCAACTGACATGACACCTAACAACTTCTGACTATTTCCAAACACCAAATCCACCCCCAAATGACAAACATTAGTGCCATTGAGGGTGTTTTTTAAAAATGTGCCAAATATTCATCAAAGTTAATCTTAAATACTCAAGTGTGAAAAAAAAATAATAATCCTGAACTCAAATAGAACATTAATCTTGTTGGTATAATGCTTGATGACTTCACATCAGGCAAGTTTTTGACCTAACTTTCTAAAAGTATGTATTATGTAGCAATCTTCCCAGATATCTAAATGGTTAGCCCTAACTGGCTACTTGCAGATGCAGTCGTAAAATTTTCAGTGACTTACTTCTAATCCATGCCCACTCAACGATTTCAAAGTAAGTAAATTTAAATACATACATTTGTATTTTCTTCCTCATATCTTAGACCTCAGTATGCATGAAGAGAAAAGGTTTTATTTTTCAAAGGTTTACAAAAAATAGAAAGGAATAAGCAATGATTTCAAAATGCTGAATGATTTACTTATATCATGTTCAGAATTTCAGAAAGGACAAGCAAAAGGCAAAATAATCTTATTTTAACTTGTCCCTATTTGAATTTTCCCAGAGATTCCAGACTGATTAAAAAAAAAGGCTCATTACCAAAGAGTTACTTTGTTTGAAATAAGATTTTTTTTAGATGGACCTGTGAGTACACATGGACCAAGAATTGTTCTCCGCATCTTCACCCTGGAGTAAACTAACTTCTCTATTTATCATTCTACTGTACGTTGTGGATCATATTCACGGTAAAATACTCAACTGTACTTTAGTTGAGCTGGGAAATCCAGAACAAATATCAGGAGGTCAAAGCAAAAGAGGATCCTCCCTTTGAAGCCTGGCTCCCAGAAGCGAGATGTGCTCCCTGGTTGCAAAGAGGAATTGCATTTTGTTGTGCAACTTGTTGGTTACACCGAACCCTTGGCCTAATTCTAAGAGATGACACCTGTTTAACTATGGTCCCACTCAGTGCCTTGCTCAATCACACCTGTTCATTTAAAACACTGTATTCCATTCCTTTGGTTGTCAGCAAAGGTGGAGAAATTGAGAGAGAAAGCTGAGTGCTCTTGTTGATACAAGCATTTCCCAAACTTGGAATTGGGTCACATGACTTTGGTTATGAGAAAGGACCTGATTCACCCTAATGCTCATAGCTGGTCAAGCAGCCAAAGTAGGATTAGACCCACACAGTTTAGCAGTAGAGGTAAAGGGTAGACAAATAGATAATCTAAAATCTGATGGGGAAGAGGAGGGAGAAAACATGTGCAGACAGAGGTGTATAGTTTTAGGACTGCTTAGAGTGGGTCAATAACTATACTATTTTATTTTGAGGATGAAGTTTTTATCAGTTATGATGATGAGATAGCAACACACACACACACACACACACAAAACCAGAAGCAACCCCTTCAAATTATAAGGAACAAAGCAAAGACAACACAAACTATACCAATTAAATACTTTTTAAAAAAGAAGCAACAAAAATAGAAAGTATAATATAACTGATATAACTAAGCCTACATACCGATTGTATCAACAGATAGAAATAGTTTAAACTCTCCTACTAAGAATCTCACCCTGTATCACAAAGTAAAACTCAGTGAATCAGAAATGTTGAAACAAAGTGAATCAGAAAAATTGAAAAAGAATGGACCAAAATATACTTGGCAAATGCAAACAAAAAGAAAGCTGACATTTCTTCTGAAGTTAGGACCTTACCATTAGTCAAGATTAAATTAAAATTTAAAAGTACTGTATAGCACAGATTGACATTTTTAATTAAAAAAGTAAAATCATAATTAAAATCTGACATACTTGAATATCTATGTGCCAAAAATGTACAATCAAAATTCATAAAGCCCAAACTACAAAGAGAGAGAAATACGCAGAAATATACCATTTGTGGGAGACTGACCTCACTCAGCTTGTATTAAATTGCATTATCTATTCAAATTACTTGTTGCTTCCACCCACCCACCTTTGTCATCCTTCCCTGTAGGCAGAATCTACTTCTTTACCTTATTCCCTTTGGGCTTGGCCATTTCTGCTTTGACCAAAGAAATGTGAGAGTCTATGTGACATGGGCCATTATCTGAGCACCTGCACAGTTTGGCCCGGCCTCTGTTCTTCCTGCCAGGACTGGGGGGTCAGAGTGAGGTGGGTGAGGCAGGATCTGGTAAGTGCAGAGTCAGACTTTGTTTTTTAGTGTGATATTTTGCTATTTTATTCATCATAAATTTCTGAATTAATTTTGATTTTTGAAAATACTGCAGGTGAATATTATTTATCTGGATCACTGAGTTCTTTGGAGGCCTCTTCAATTTTGCATGCAAGGCAAGTTCTTTACTGGTGGCCCTGGTTCCTGCCCTGTCCCATGAGAGGAGTGTGACCCCCAAGGGGCTCCTCCTTTAGCCCTGCATCTGAGGTAAGAACTGTGGAGCCAGACTGAGCTGAATGAAGCAGATTCCAGGACAACAGCACCTGATCTGCAGTTCTCAGGCAACCTGAGCAGGAAATAAGATTTAGTGTTTAAATTCATGAGATTTTGTTTCTTTGTGATACATCACAGGCAACTGAAACCTAGTATACAACCTATGGAGGATCGAGTGGACAAAATTAAGTACAATTATAGACCTTTAGTAACATAGTACGATAGACCTTCTTCATATATATTCCCTAAAACCAGATAATACACCTTTCTAATGTAGCCAACTGAAATTAACCATATCCTGGGCCAAGAAAACATCAGTAAATCCCCCAAAGTGAAAACAGTATAGAGAACATGCTTTGACAACATTATAATTAAACTCTGAACTGCTAACAAATATAGAATTCCCTCTGAAAGCTGAAAATTTACAAAGAACCTCTCTTTTATTTCCACTTCAAAGTAGAAATAAAAATGAACATGGCAGAATTTCTAAAAGATAACAACAGAAAATGTTAACAGAACACTATGTATCAAAAGCAATGAGATACCAAAGCCATGCTCAGTGCAAATTCAAACTTAAATTCTTATACAGACAGTCTCCTATTTATGACGGCTCAACTTATGATATTTTGACTTTATGATGTTGAAAAAGCGATATGCATTCTTTGGACACCATACTTTGACCTTTGAATTTCACTCTTTTCCCAGGCCAGAGATATGCTGCCCAACACTCACTCACTCAGGATGCCACACCTCCAGTCAGCCACATGACCGTGAGGGTAAACTACCCAATTACAGTGTATTCACTGTGTGCGATGATTTTGCCCAAGTGTAGGCTAATGTAAGTGTTTTGAGCACATTTAAGGTAGGTTAACCTAAGCTATGATGTCTGGTAGGTTATTAGGTGTATTAAATGTATTTTCAATTTATTTTATTTTAACTACCGATGGTTTTATTGGAAGGTAACCCCATTGTAGGTTGAGGAGCATCTGTATTAAGAAGCTAGCTAGCTAACTAACTAACTAATAGATAAATAACTGACTCAAGCAACTAACATAAAATTTACAGAAAATAACAAAATAATCCAAAGGAAAGCAGAAGGAACTGAATGATAAAAAGAACAAAAAGTGAATTAATATACAAAAACATAGACCACTGATAAATGTATCTAAGACCTAGTTAATTGGGAAAAATATAAAATGATTAGCAAACATAATAAAATAAAATTACAAAACTTACAAAAAATAAGGAGCAATAAATACCTTGGGGAAATTAAAAGAATTACAGGAGGTACTGATTAGCACTGCAAATTTTTTTTTATTATATTAGAGATATAAAAATAGGTCAAAATGAAAAACATTATAAAAAGGAAATAGGAAGAGAAAAAATATCTAAATGGACTAATTGCCATAGGAACAAAATAATGAATAGAAAAAATTAACAAAGAACTGCTTCACAAAAATGTTAACAACAGTTTTACAGTTGTTTACATTCCACCAAACACTTAAAGATAAATCTAAATAAGAAGAGCTTCTAATCATTCTGTATAAAGACAACACATCGTTAACTAAGGGGCACAAACCCTAAATTAAACATGATCTAAAAAGAAAACTATGGATCAGTCTCATTTACAACATTGACAACACAATTCTAATAAGATTACAATGTGGAATTAAGTAGTATATTAAAAGAATGAGAGATCATGACCGTGTGTCATTAATTCCAGGCCTTTAAAATATGTATTAGGAAATATATTAATATAATTCCCAAGTATATGAAAACAAAGGAAGAATCACATGGCCCATAATGGGAGCTTGGTACCCCTAGGTGTACCATATCTTATGACAAACCAGAACATACCTCTGTATTTCCTGGTCCCAGAAACTTCAGCTTTTTACATTGCCTATGTGTGCAATTTGGAATGATTCTAATTTTTTAAAAAAGATTTATTTTATTGTTTTTGACAGAGACAGAGAGAGACAAAGAGAAGGGGGAGGGCCCAGAGCAGTCTCCGTAGTTGTCCATCATCAGTTTTCAACATTCCATACAGGTGGCTGGGTGGGGGGCATGCAGGGCAGGAGATGGGTGATAGGGTGGGGAGCGTCCTGCATGGGAGGCATGTCCCCACAAGCTGGGGGCAAACCGGGGCAAACTGGGGACCTCCCGCATGGGAAGCTTGTCCCAGCAAGAATCAACTGGGGGCCACACCCCAGTTCAGCATATGGGTCCACACAGGCCAAGGCTGGAATTTGATCCTTGGACCCCGGGGCTGCAAAGTGAGCACTTATCGGGCTGAATCATCCCAGCATCCCCTGAATGACTCTGATTTTGGTAGGTAGATTTACATTTAGAAAGTGGGTGTTCCACATTTGCAACATTGTTCTCAGAATCTGAGCTCTCACTAAAGGAAAACGCTCTTTACCATTTTAACCTGCTTTACTGTGATGGGAATGTCTCCACTCTAATAGGTGTCCTGAGGAATATCACAACGTGTAAATGTCAGTGCAATACCTGTTTTAGAACAATATGTGCCCTCTCTTCCACTTATTTCTGTCATTTCTCCCAATTGAACTTTGTTTTCTTCTTCTTCAGAAACAACCAACAGTGCACTCATTTCTCTCTCTCTCTCTCTCTCTCTCAATCTCTCTCTCTCTCTCCACAAACAAGATTCAGGCAGAAGTGTGGGTTGAACGTATGACATCTGAAAAAAAAAAAGTTGAAAAGTGTTGTCAAATTTCAACTCATTCTTGTGAAAATTAAATAGGCTAATATACAGTACTTGACACAAAGCTTGGCACAAAGTCTGACACTCTGTTACTTATTGCTATTATTTAAAGGACACCCAAAATCTGGAGACTATTGAGTGTTGGAACCAGTGTTTAAACCGTATTTTCCATACAATGAATCAGTTGAACTCATTCATCACCCAGGGTTTAGAACTACTGAAATGTGTAACAAGATGAAACTGGGTTACCTATGACATGTGACTCTATGATGCAGTATTGTAAAGGGTGTCCCAAAATTCACGCAAGAAGTAATTTTGTACGAAAATTGCGAATCTTGCGTGAATTTTGGGACACCCTTTACAAGAAAGATACTAGAGTGGAGGGAAAAATGTCCTTGATAATGTTCTTCTCAAAGGATCAATATTGTTTTATAATCTAATTGATTTTAAAAGCTTTATTCTGGCTCCTATCTGGACAATTAATAGAATGGCTAAAACCTATGGGTGTCCCCTCACTTGCGTGCAAGAAATAAACCAGGAACTGTTTGTGAGTTGTTTATTTTACATTCAAAGGCACAGGGTTGGAAGAGGCCTCTGGGTTCATTTGGGGTGTTCCCTGATTTCTGGCATGAATGTGACTAAATCATTCCTTGATTGGCATATCAATATCATAAATCTGCAAGGAAAGAATTTACCCAACTTACATTTGCATTCACTCACTTTTGTGGTTCGTAACTCTGGCTATTGGGAAAATGTTCTATTCCCTTAAGAATACAGGCTTCCAGCATAGGGGTACCATTAGCTATATGAAGGCAAACACATGCAGTGAACTCACCTAGCGAGTAGAGACCTTGTTAATCTTCAAACCCTATACATAATGTCTAGAATAGAACATTACAAACAGTAGGTGCCAAATGCATGCTTATTCAATTGAATTGGACTGAAAAGCAGAGGGAAAGTTATTGAGTTATCACAGTGCAGTTCCCACTTGAGGCTTCATTGCTGTCTTTCTCATTTTTCTGAAGTCAACACTTAAATGACATTTTTAAGTTATGTGGAACATGACAAATGCTGATTTACCATGAAGTTCATTCAAGTATTCATTCAACAAACATTTACTGAACATCAGGTGCTAGGCACTGTCCCAGGTTCTGAACATTTTAAATGTATGCTGTTTTAAATAAGAATGTGTAATACTAAGAACCCTAATCGAGTCCATGGGAACTAATTAAAAGTGAGAGTTGAAGGAGCTGCTGCTCAGTTTGCTAGGAATCCTTCACTGAATGTAGTTACATTCTCTAATACCACTAATCACGTAATGTCAACTCTCTTAGGTAACCTGCACCTCCACATCCGGAACCTTTAAGGTTCATGATGAGTTAAGCAAGACAGTGTGGTTGCTTGAAAGAATGAATAGACTGGGAATTCAGAAACGGGTCTCTGAAGTGGCATCACCTCCATCAAGCCACTTAATTCTGCAGAATCAGTTTCTCTATCTGTAAAAACAAAATGATTTAGAAAAACGTTGAAGCCTCTTTTAAGTCTGATACTCTGTAATCTTTAATTAAAATTTAATTTCTAAATTCTAGGAGGAAATACACTCTACATTGAGTATGGGCTCAATGCCTATTAGTGATGCAAAAATTTCCCTTTCCTGCCTTGTGACATCAAAAGGACAATATCTATATACACATACATACAGATGTATGCATAATTATTCTATTTAAAGTGGTCACCAAAAGTACCATCTTCCCGGTGATTCAACCCTTCAGGGTTTGCCAAATACACTAGATTTCGCTACAGCATGAACTTCCTCACTTCCCTTTGTAAATTCCCTTTACACGTGGCAGAGGGGTTGAGAAATGATGGAGTTGGGGGTGGTGGTGGCTAGTGTGTGTTTCTGTTATGAGCAAAATTAAATTTTTGTTTCTCGAGTTAAATGATTTCGACATCCAAGGAGGGGCTTAGTTTTTTATATTATAGTTGGATTTTAGATAGCTCCTCTGGCTACCATTGGATCTGAAGAAAGGCAGCAAATCGTGGAAAGATCTAGTTTAAGTCCTAGGGACTGGGGGGTCGAGAGAGGGTGGGGGATAACGGAGACTATTACAATTTAGATACGAAGACCACTGCCATGAAAAAAGAGCTAGATCGGGGGATGGAGTTATCCATCACCAGCATGCAATATATCGAGGTGTTTCAGATTCTGGAACCACAGGAGGAATCCACACTCTTGCTGCAGGAAAGAATGAACAAGAAAGGGGCCTTTTTGTTTGAGCAGCTGCCAAATACGGTCTGCAAGTATAGTGAGCTATTCAAGTCACCCTACTCAGAAAAAATACACTATCACCTCTCATGACCAAACCTAAAAGGTTGAGACAGTTGCATCTTTCGAACAAAAATGCAAACATCTTTATCAAAAGTATTTCATTCGCAGCCCTGCACTGTCAGAGAATCTATCTCACGGAGTTTTGGGCACACCCTTGCTCGGTCCACCGTGGGTCAGGCTTGCCGCTCTGGTCCGGGCTTCTGCACGGCCCCGGGTACCGAGCATGCCCAACGCGGGGCCGGGCAGGAGGAGGCTGTGGCTCTTCCCGAGCGCGCGCCCTTGCGCGCGCGCCCGCGGTCAGGGGGCGGGGAGGTGTGGAGGTGGTGGTGCCCTTGGAGCATCCAATCAGCAGCGAGATCTGGCGGTGGCGCTAGTGACGTAGGGCACGCCTCCCTTCGCCCCACTGCGGGGCCCAATCTCGGCGCCGTCAGCGTCGCGCCGGGCGAGGGCAGAGCGAGCATGCGCAGCGGCGCCGCGCAGGCAGGACGTCGTGCGCGCGCGCACGAGCGGCCCGCCGGCGGCCGCGGGTGGAGGGGGCGGTTCCTCGAGTGTCAGCAGCCGGACGGTGGGCAGGCGGGCGGCAGGTGCCGCCGAGGCCGCCCCCGGGTGCCGCCCGGGTCTCCTGGTCCTGCGGCGGCGATGAGCTGGACGCCCTTGGGGGCTGCACCCGCCGGCTGCCCATCCCTCCGAGCCTCCCGGCGCGACCTCGGCCTCCTCGCGTGCCGGATCCCCGCGGCGGGGGTGCTGCCCGGGACGGGCAGCGGCCTCGTCCGCCGCCCCGAGTCCTAGCTCGGGGCGGGGAGAGCGCCCGGCCTTCTCCCCTCCCCCGGCCCGCTGTCCTCAATGTCTCCCCGGCGGGGAGGGGGCTGCCTGGGAGACGCGCTGAGCGGCCCCCTCCGGAGGCCCATCGGCCGCAGCCGCAGCAGCCGCAGGAGCAGCAGCAGCAGCGCCCAGTCCGGGGCCCCGCAGCCTTGCCCGGCGGCGGCGGCGGCCTGGAGGAGCCGCGCACCTGCCGCCGCCCCCGGAGCCTCGCCGCCGCCCGGCGGGCGCCCCCCGGGGAAGATGAAGGCGGAGGGGGGCGACCACTCCATGATCAACCTGTCGGTGCAGCAGGTCCTGAGCCTCTGGGCCCACGGGACGGTGCTGAGGCACCTCACGGGTAATTGATGCGCCGCCCCACCCCCGGGGTGCGCCCCCTCGGGGGTTCGCGGTCCCGGGTCCTGGCGTGCAAGGCGCTAATTGGACACGCTCCGCGCCAGTGCTAGGGGCGCAGACACCCGCCACACGTTCCCCCAGCGCAGTGAGGCTTCTGAGCCCCGGGGGGCTGCGGGGTACAGACCACCACCTGCTCCCTGCACCTTGCATGGGAGCCCTGCCTTCTAAACGTTATGCACCCAGTAGCATTGGTGCTAAGACCTGTGCACGGTTCGCTTTTACTTACCCCTTCTAGCCCCACGCGTGCACATGCACAAACACCCCGGTTGTGTGTGTGTGTGTGTGTGTTTGTTGGCGGTAGAGATCTTCTGTTTAGCTCTTTTTTTCTTTCTGGCAAATCTCAAGCTGCATGCAGGATTTATAGATCCTGCTCGCAGTGATCACTTTTTGCTTTCAACTATTAAATTTTTTTCCTTTTTTTGTTTGGAAATGTGCATCAATGAAGTAGAGCACAGTGGTTCAGGGGCTGGGCCAAGGTCTAGTGCATTATAAGCATTTTAGTATTAACCCTCGATCTCTTCCCTCTCCTATTTCCTTTTGTCTGTCTCTCTCCCTCTGGCCTCAAGCTGCAGCTTCTGTGACGTTTGGTAATTTTGTGTGTTTCCCTCCCATTCATCAAGGCGGTCAGGAGGCAATGAAGCTTAACTACATTATAATAATTAACATCAGTTTCTAGTTATAAAAGTGAGTAGTAACACTCACATTTTTATCGAATTTGTAGCTTTGCTTCGTGAAGAAACTTGCAATTTTGTTAATGTGGAAATGCTTATATATTATACTCTTGAGTTCTGAATTTAAAACACACTCTCTAAAGATTAGCATTTATTATAAGAAAGATTCATTTGCAATTTTGTGGCTCCTCAGGGAACAAACTTAAAAACATACGCAGGGTTGAATTTTTGAAAATATCTGAGGCAGCTAATTTTGATCGAGCGTTAGTACGTATTTCAAAATGTATTGTGTCAAACTGACTAGACATAGGAAGAGTATATTACAAATACAACCTGTCTTGACAGGATACATACACATTTATGTGTACATGAACAAGGCTGTCCCCCAAAAATCCAGCTATTGTCAATATAACGAGAATGGTTACATGGGTAGATACTTTATGGACAGCTCTCGTATAATATAAGTATGTTTTAACGTCTGTCATTATATGGAATTCCTATATTCATTGAAAAATTTTTTTTGGAATTTTATACCACAAGGATGACTTTAAAGACACTGGTTTCCTTGAGTGTGGAAACTAAAATTAACGTAGATTCTAGATTGATTCAGGGTGTCTTTACTTTTAATACATGGTGGTTTAACTTGGAGCGGTCTGACCTTACATGATGATTTCAGGTCAGGAACATGTTTTAGTTCTGAAAAACTACATTGACAGAAAAGCCATTTCATGATTCAGTTAAGAAAGAGACTGGTTTATTTTGCTTATGGCTTTGCATGTATTTGTCCACTGTTAATATTTTAGATGTACCAAGTATGTTTATTTGAAAGAAAAGAAATTAAGGACTTAAGATTACATATATTTTTCTATGTTAACAACTGGCTCTGTTTATCAATGGATATTTAGAAAAAATTAGCTTTGGGAGACACAGAGTAAATGTAAATATAACTTACCAAATTGAACAATATTTTAAAATATCGACTTTACGATTTTCATCATTATGTAGTGGCTTCTAGTTCCACAAGTCAACCATTAGGTTAATAGTAGTTTCAAGTCAGGGTTATCTAATTAACTTCTAATGCAATCTTAATACTTGTCACTTGCTCATCGAACTTTGCTGTGTCCTAAAGGATATGCAGAACACAGGGCTGGGGAGGGTCAGAGGGGAAAATGGGAACCTCTTCTAGGAATAACTAGGGTGTGAGTATGCATAATTCTGTTTGTTAGGGTAAAATCGAGAAAGAAGTAGATTAGAAACACGTTTCACCAGCCGGTGAGCATACCACATATTAGGAACCACATCACATCAAAACAGTGGACTTTGGAAGTGGTAACATTCGGATGTGATTCATGATGGTCTTCTCTATGCTGGTGACCTCAGTGATCTCATATGTAGTGTAATCATTAGTTAAGAGATGCTACCTACAGTGTCATTTAGAACTTAGTCTATTAAAAACAAACAACTCCTCAAACAAGACTACTCCCACTTGTTGAATTCTTGCTCTATATCAAGCACTTTACATATATTATTTCTAATCTTCAGGATAACTCTCCAAAGTGGACTTTCAAAGAAGAGAGGTAAATGAAGGTGGCCCCAAATCACATAGCTAGTAAATGGCTGAGCTAGGCTTGTATCTCCAGCCTTTGCCTGCAAAGCTGTTCTTGCCCCTGCTCCAGGGTGCTTTAGTACTTCCTCTACTCTCTTCAGACAGAACGAATTACTTGCTTCATCCTGTTACTTCTGCTCTGCATACATGCTTTTTAAATTATGTTTTTCATTTGCGTTGTAATTTGCATTTGTCTCTTTTAGACTGAGCTTTTTTTGAGGGTGGGGTCAATGCCTTAATCTTTGAATTTTGGAACCCTAGCATTATAGTACCTGGCACATAGTAAATGCTCAGTTTTTCATATACTTAGCAGTTGCATAATTTAAACATTCTAGTTGTGGTAATTTTCAGCTACATCTGTTGGAGTGAATAGTTTGCTAAGTAACTTTTGTAGATAATTGTCATATTTTTAAACCACAAATGTTTATTAAATGCACTTTTTGTATTAGTTAACCATACTTTCATTTATTTAGTCTTTTCAACACTCTTGAGAAAGATTATCATTATTTTACACATTAAGACATTGAAACAGTTGCTTAAATCTGATAGCTAATAAATGAAAAATTACTACTTTTTATCAAATTATAACATTAAATCAGAAGGCATTTTTGCCCTATTATAAAGCTGAAAGTGGAACAGGTGAAAGAAAGGAGCATAGTGTAGAAACCAGTCTGATTTGGAAGTAAGAAACGACTGTGTGCAGGATTTGCCAAAGTCTGGTTTCATAGGAATTGTAATTAATTAAAAACCAATTAGGGAAGCCAGTAAGTTTCAGTGGGTTGAGCCCTCGCTTTGCAGCCCAGGGGTCAGAGTATCTAATCCCAGCCCCAGCCGGTGCGGCCCCATATGCTGAACTGGGGTGTGCCCCCAATTCAGTTCTTGCTGGAACCCATGTGGGAAGCTCCCAGTCCAGTTCCCGCCCTGCGCAGCCCTGTGCCCACCTGTGAAATGAAACCATCTTGAAAACTAATGACGTACAGCTATGAAGACTGCTCTGGGCCCTCCTTCTCTGTGTCTCTCTGTGTCTCACTCTATCTGTCAAAAACAATAAAAATAAATCTTTGGGGAAAAAAAACAAAGGGGGAATGTACACTATTTTCTTTATACAGGCTAACAGGCGTGATTTATTCTTTTGTATCTTATCCCATAGGTGAAGCGGGAACCTTTTTATATTGACTTTTTTACCTTAGAGACTGACCTTTAGAAAGTTGTCTTGTGTATGTATTACTTTGATAGATATAAAGGTTTAAAAATTGATTGTAATGAGAACTTAACATTTTAGAGCTAGAAGTTACTTAGTTCAACTACTCCATTTTAGAACTACCTAATGTCACACCACTGAAGTGAAGTGACATGGCAGGGAATCAAGCAGCTATTTAATGATAGAGGCAGGACTGGACCTCACTTTCCCTGACCCTTAGTTCTGGGCCTTTTCCTTTTATTCCACATAGCTTTTTAACTCAGGCAGGCCTGATAGAAGATAAATCTTTATTTAAGAAAAGCCTGATATTTGTTCCAGTAAGCCCAAGAATGTGTGACTGGAACGCATTTTTGTCCAGCAAATAAAAAGTATTAGAAAATGCAAGATCTGATCAAATAATAACGCTTTCTAAAATTTCAAGTTGCCGTTGCCTATGTAAAAGTTAGTAACCTGTATTTACTGTATATCCAGCTTTAGAAAGCCTATGAAGTTCAGTCTGCTACTTACTTTTTCTCCCTCCTGGAAGATACTAGGATGGGAACTTCATATAGAGAAGATTATTATCTGGAGACCCCATCTCTGTCACTTAATAACCATTGCCAGTGTTCTCTTCTGTATCCATCACTTCCCAAAGTGTGTGAGTCACAGAATTCCTGAATTGTTTGTTAGCTGTGTATAGGTTATATGCTTCTTCAGCTTACTAAACTAGGGAGATAAATGGCTTTCTTTCTTTCTCATATAGTTTCTCTGAGTTGTTCTAAGTACCCCTGCCTCCTGATCGAAAATTAGACTCCGTATGTATGTACTCTGTCAGTTTTATGGGGAACTTGACTTTTTTTTAAAAAAGAGAATCACGTATAGTGAAATGTATTCATTTGCTTTACCTTTATTTTCTTCAACTACTTTGGCTCCTATCTTTGTGTTTTGACCCAAATTTGGTTGCTAAGCATTTAGAAAAAAACTTTTTACACAGAAATAGGCCGGATCCCTAAACCCCTGGATAAACACAGTCCAGGCTGGTGTTGGGAAAAGGCAAAGGCTGACTTTAGGCTGGTCTCTTCTGTGTGTCAGGTGCAAAAGTGGGGACACATGCTCCCTTCTTTCTATTGGCAAAATGCGTTGGGAGGCTGGGAATTCAGACTGGAATGCAGGTCGTGTGTCTGTGTGTGTATAAAATGCTTATATTTACAATATACACTTACCTATTATAACTCCTTTTTGGTCTTTACAATTACTAAGCCACTTTGGTTTTAATATTGTCAACAAAAAAGAGAAAGGTGAAAAGAGTTGGTATCTGCTGGATGTGTTTGGAATTGTCCACACTTCATGCTGATTGATAATAGCCAACGACTTCCTTCACTAAGTGTCCCAAAGAAGTTTGCGAGTCTAGTGTTACATTTTATCCTTGTTTCCCATTGGGTTAAATTCCTCTTTCTAACTGCTCTAGTCTAGGAGGTGAGCTTAGATAAAGTTACTTAAAATATTCCCTTCTAGGTATTTATGTTTTATAAATGTATCCTTAATGACTGTGTTGCTTTTCAGTATTTGTGTTCGACCCCAATTTTTCTATTTCTGATATGACTGTGAAAAAATCTTGTACTCTTTTGTGGTACAGAGCCAATTAGTATGTGCTGGTGTGATTTGTACTTTGTAGGAGTTTGCATTTTGAAAGGCTTCTCTGTGTATCTTACAGTGAAGCTACTGTAAATTTTCAAAAATTGGAATTGCCATCTTCAGGTTTTTTTAAATTCCCATTTCGTTATCTTGAATCATACATTTATAACCTCTGGCAGTAACAAGTGTAAGGTCCAGATGGCATGTTTTAAATCTAAAACGATTTCTGGATAAGTCTTGGAACTGCGTAAGCTAGGATTTTGACTTTTTTTAAATAGCTAACTGTGACAGTATAAATTTGTCTTTGTTCAGGTGTGAGGCTAGTGATGTATTTTTAATGACTAAGTCTTTTAGCAATAAAAATTAATCAATCATAGAGTGAACAGTGATAGTTGGAACATTTGAAAGAGGCCTCATTAGACTGTCAAACTCCAGTGACCTTAGCTCAATACATGCTTGTCCAGCCTGCAGCTCGTGGGCCCCAGGCGGCCCAGGATGGCTTTGAATGCAGCCCAACACAAAATTGTAAACTTTCTTAAAACATGATGAGACATTTTTTGTGAAAAAAAAAAAAAATTTTTTTTTGTTAGCTCATCAGCTGTCATTAGTTTTAGTGTATTCTATGTGTGGCCCAAGACGTTTCTTCCAGTGTGGCCCCGGGAAGCCAAAAGGTTGGACACCCCTGGCCAAGTAGATCAGGCCTTGAAAGAGAAAGCAATTTTTCACCAAGCTTTATGCAAGTAGGAAGAATTAAGCTTTCACCTGGATCCAATTGCTTGTGTTCGTATAAATCTTGAAATATAATCTAGGAGCAATGTTATGTGCTTATTGTAGTAGGACTGGGAAAAACGAAAATCGTTTGGAGGGATGTAGATTGCTAGATCAATCAGCTTATTAATATATCCAGTATCGCTTTCATTTGATATGCTATCTAAATACGTGAATGTAATCAGTTTTCTAAATTTATTTCATCATCCTGACATGGCTTGTAAATACTTCTGACATTAAAAAATTCACATTCAGGATTTTAATACTAATGAAAAAGAGTGATATATTTTCTTTTTTAGAAATTTTGCTTTTAGGAGTTAACATTTAATACTCTTTTAATGTGTTAGGCAGTGTCCTAAGGATGGTACGTATATTATTTTATTTGATCCTTATAATAATCCCATGAAGCAGGGACCATTATTGACTGTGTTTTTAAAAGGAAAGACACAGGCATAGGCAATATCTTGCCCTTGCTTAAAAAAGCATGTAATACAGGACTTGATAAATGATCAGTTGGTCCAATTCAGCTAATATTTGCATAACCACAATGGACATGGTACTGTCAGAGCTACAGAAATAACACATCATGACTGTTTGCAAGACGCCTATGTTCCCGTGAGTATGAACGTACAAATCTTTGTGTTAGTTATTTATGGCTGAGTAAACACATTACCCCCAAAATTTAGCAGCCTAAAACAAAACACCCTGATTTTCTCTCCCAGTTTTTGATGCTCAGGAATCTGGGAGTAGTTTTGCTGGTTCGGGCTCAGGGTCTCACAGTGTGAGCAGTCAGGCTGTCGCGTCTCTGAAGACTTGTCGCAGGCTGGATGGTCAGCTGCTTCCAGACACTTCCATGTGACTGTTGGTAGGAGGTGGGAGTTCTCTGCATATGAGCCTCTTCATGGGGCTGTTCTCAACGTGGCTTTCCCTAGGTAGAGGGAAGAGAGAGAGAGAGAGACAGACAGACAGACAGACAGACAGACACACACCAAAACAGAAGCCATGGGATCTCATAATTAACCTTGGAAGTGACTCTATGAGTCACACAGACCAACTTCCAGAGGTTGTTGAGGAAACTACTAGGGTGTATATACAAGGTGGGGATCAATGGCGGCTTCTGGAGCCTGGCCACCACAGCATAAGGGTAGGTGTGGGGAGAAGGGAATGAGGCCCAGAATGGGAAGATTAGGGGTAACAGTGGGTGAGAGAATGAAGGATCTGTGAGAGAAAACGGTGACTGGAGAAAACAGCATTTTGATCCCTTGAAGAATTATACTAAGAAGCAGTGTCTAGCATTTTCCAGATTTAATCTTGTTGGGTATTTCTAGACCATGAGTCGTGTGTCAGCATCTTCGATCAGCACCAATAAGCAAAGATGATTCGAATGTCAGTCATTGTCCATAAGGAGCTAGTGGTCTAGAGACATTGACTAACCTGCAGGTTAAGTAGTACTTTTGAGGCTTGTTGAGTTCAGGGAAATACAGCTAGTGGGATTTTGAAAACAACAGAAGAGGTAGAGGTGAAGAAATAACCTGTTCGTGGGATGATGGGAAGAGGAGAGGTGAGTTGCTTGTAGGATGGTCTAAGAATACTGCCAGGACTTGATTAAATTTAAAGGTCTTACACTGGTCTTGAATATCTATTTAGATAAGATGTTTTCATCAGTGATGGTGACTGGGTTTTCATTATAAAATTCTCCCCCTCTCCCATCCCCTACCATCAATTACTTTAATCTGAAATGGTTTCTAAACCTTGCTGTATACCAGAATCAATCACCTCGGGCTGGTTACATTAAGATATATAATGCAAGATAATATGAAGTATTTAGTATAGATCAAAACTTATTAAGATTTCCATATAAATGATTCATTTACTTCCAAGAGGATGTCATAACCCAGTTTTTAAAAATGACTATCTTTTTTTTTTTAAAGATTTATTTTATTGATTTTTGACAGAGAGAAACAGAGACAGAGAGAGACAGAGAGAAGGGGGAGGGCCCAGAACAGTCTTCATAGTTGACATTAATTTTCCATATAGTTTCACTCCACAGGTGGGCACAAGGCTGCGCAGGGCAGGAACTGGGCCAGGAGCCTCCCACATATGTCCCAGCAAGAACTGA
>PVKE010014703.1:21713-34664 GCA_004027555.1 Craseonycteris thonglongyai | reverse complement strand
CCACTCCAGAAAATTCCATACTGGCCAACATTCTATTTTTCAAACAGGCCAAGGTCTCACCTCTCTCAGGATCTCTGCACTTGCTGTTCCTGCTGCCTGGAACACCATCCCCACAGCTCCCCACGAGTCTACATCCTTTTCATCACTTCCCCACCTGAATGCAAACAGGATTCCACAGAGACTGCCTTGAGAGGACCCACGCAGTAGTCCCTACACACTCCCACCCACAAATGCTTTCTGTAGCATCATCCCGAGAATCTGCTAGATCATACTGATCACTATCTAAAACTACCTCATTTTTTTAAACTCATTTATGCTCACCCCTTCCCACTTAGAGTGACAAACAGGTCCCCATGCGCCCAGGACCTTCTCAGTTGTAGCAGGAAACCCAGGATACTGGGTCACTGTACTCCCACTAGAAGGTCAAGGCCTTATTCAGGTATGTATCTGTGCAATAGAAAAATTCCTGACACAGAGTAGGAGCCCAAGGAACATCTGAGGAATGAAGAAAGGAAAGAATTAATTTTTTTTTCTTAAAAACTACAAATAAGTCATTCTATCCAATCACAAAAGACTCATAATTCCTCTCACTTCTAATCTATAGAGCAGAGAGAATAAACATAGAAGTTACCAGTGTGGTCAACTTTTTGAGCTAGAAAGAGCTTCGCTGGAGGGATGACCCCAGCTCACTCCTCCCACCCTTGTTAGGAAGAGAAAGAGGAAATTAAGGAGCCCACACTGTGAGATCATGGCCCAGAACATCAGCAAGTCTACAGCAGAGACAAGATCTCTCAGGGTATGATTTATCTGAAATGTTGATGTGAGAATGTCTAAACCTATAGAAAAATTTTATGAGTTTATTTAAGCCAAATAGAATGCTCATGGAAGCAAGATGGCAACAGACTGAGAAAAATGCTCCCCAGAATGACAGTTTTTGGTTTCCTTTATACACTTAGCATTAAAGAGGTGGGAGAAAGCAAGGCATGAATTAAATTACAGGATAATTAATAAGATTATGTGCTCTGTTGAGGCTGGCTACACTTCTGAGAGGTCTGAAAAAGAAGCATTTTAAAGGTGTGTTAACCTCCATGCACAAAACCAATAGATAGGGCTTACTTAGAGCAAAGACAAAATCTTTTATGAGGGAAGTTTAGGTTTGAGGCGTGGCTACCAACATGACCTGCCCAGTTAGGAACTTGTAATCAAATCACCCTCTCAGGTTATTTTCAGTTACATATTACAGAACCCAATTTTGCCTACATAAGTGAACTATAAAGTAGTACATTGATGTAAGGTATTTACATTATTCTTCAGTTTTGTTTGTAATTATTTTACCTCAGCAGAAATATAGAAGAGGCTATGCTTAAATAAGGTATTGAAGGGGATGCCAGGATAGCTCAGCAGGTTGAGCGCTTGGCCTTGCAACCATGAGGTCCGGGGATCAAATCCTGGCCTCAGCCCATGCAAACCCATATGCTGAACTGCGGCACAACTGGTAACTGTCAGGATGGCTCAGTAGTGAAGTTTCTCATCTCCCATGCAGGAGGCTACCAACCTAACCTACAGGTGGCATATGAAACTGAAAGCAACAGAAAGACAAAACCCCATGGACAGAGTCAATAGCTTAGTAGTTATTTGAAGGTAAGGAGGGAGTGGGGTGGGAGAGGAGGGAGGAGAAGCTAAATACATGGTGATGAGAAGAAAGCTGACTCTAGGTGGTGAAAACATATTGTAACACATAGACAAAGTACTATAGAATTGTACACCTGGAACCTATGTATTTTTACTAACCAATGTCACCCTAATAAATTTAACAATAAACAAAATAAAAAATAAACTCATGGACACAGTTAATAGCTTAGTAGGGGAAGCCAGGATGGCTCAGTGGGTTAAGCGCTCACTTTGCAGCACCGGGGACCGAGGATCGAATCCCAGCCCCGGCCCGTGTGGACCCATATACTGAACTGGGAGCTCCCCCGGTTCAGTTCTCTCTTTCTCTCTCTCTCTCTCTCTCTCTCTCTCTCTCTCTCTCTCTCTCTCTCTCTCTCTCTTTCTCTCTCTCTCAAAATAAATAAGTAAATAAATAAATATTTAAAAAAAAATAGCTTAGTAACCTGATGGTAAGGAGGAAGCAGATGGGATAGTAGGGAGGGGGCATCAAATATATGGTGATGGAAAGAGAACTGACTCTGGGTGGTGAGCACATGATGTAAAACATAGACAATGTAATCTAGAATTGTACACCTGGAACCGATCTAGCTTTTACCAATCAATGTCACCCCAATAAGTTAAATAATTAATAAGACAAAAAGAGGCCCCCAGTTTGGGTTCTGCCCTGAGTGGCCCACATCCACCTGTGTGGAATGAAACCATGTCACAACTAAATGATGTACAACTATGGAGACTGCTCTGTGCCTTCCCCACTTCTCTCTGCCTCTCTTTCTTTCTCTCTCTCTCAAACAATAAAATAAATCTCTTTTAAACAAGGAAATAATCATTTATTTAGAACTCCTATGTCAGTTTTAAACTAAAACATGATCTCTCTCCTCAAGTTGCTAATCAATTCAAATTAATTAAATATATTACAAATATTTTCATTCCTTTTTAATAAAGTCAGCTCTACTACTGCCTCAGACATTTCTCTGTCATTGGTTGCAAGTGGTTCCATCAGATCAAATAAAAAGTAACATCTAAGGATAAAATCATATATGGACAAAATTACCATACACCCACAGCCTATAGAGTTTCAGTGGAAATTTGTTGGTTGTTGAGAAGAACCAGAAAATAATACAGAAAGGAATACACTCCCATCATGAGTAGTCTTCATTCTAAATGGTCAGCCATGTCGACAGTTATCCTGGTTCATATAGACTGGTATCTCAAATGGACAAATGGAAAGCAGTTAATCCCTATTTACTCTGAAACCCAAATTCCACACATGCAGATTTTTGTTAAGTTACCCAGGAATAAATGTTAACCTGATGTGAAGGGTAGCACTCACTTCCTATCATTCCAGTAACCTCTAGCATGTATTGAAAAAGCACTTCACAATTTGCAATGAGATTTCAGAAATAATCTTGCCTGAACTCAATAGTAACTCAAGGGAATTCCTATTCTGGTAATACACAAAATGTCTATAATTTATCAAAAGTGTGTTTTGTGTGTGCTTTGTGGAAAGAATTAAACATGAATAAAAGCTCAGTGAAGTAAGTTGACTTCCCAAGGTTACCCAGCTACAGCATTGGAGAGTGGCATTAGAATTTGGTTCTCTTTGTACAACTCTACTAATCTCTCCATCTGTAGGTATGTGTGTAGTACACACATAAACATTATATGTAGTATACTCATAAATAAAATGCCCATATATGCATTTTATTTTTCAATTGTCTATTGTCAGTGCTGCTTTGGGAAGAAGATAGAAGAAAAGAAAAAGAGAAGACCCTCAGACCCATATACAATTTTTTTTTTTTTTTTTTTTTTGCGAAATGCACACCCAATGCAAATTACACAGCAAAGTTAGCTGACAGGCATAATTTGTTACACAAATAAACAAACACCATTTGGTTCCGTCTGTGGCTACTGCAATTATAATGAAAATCTAAAAACAACTGTAATGCTTCTAACCGTAAAATTAGAAGGCAAGAAAGTAGATTTAGATAACTGTAAGAGCCTTAATTGTATGTTTGTAAGCTCAAACAAAGCTTTTACTCAACTTTAGTTCTAGCTCAAATAGCACATCTAAAGCACAATTTTTATTTCACCCTTTCTTCTGCTATATGAGTCTAAGACCCCAAGCATTAGAAAATTCCGTCCTTACAAAATGGTATGTGTTGGCGATAGAGGGAAAGAGAGAAATGCCACTTAGCATGGCCAAGGTAGCCACAGAGACAGGGTAGAGTGCTCCCAGGGACACCTTACCTGTGTTTGTTCAATGACACCTGATCCTAGAACTCAGTCAGATTTTTTAGTGTCAGAACTAGGAACCAGAGTCTAATTTCCTTATCTTATAGAAGCTCCTAGAGGCCAGATAACTTCTTGGAATCATACAGAAAGTTAGAACTTAAGTTCCCAGAACCCCAGGCTCAACTTTCTTGCCCTTCTCTACGTCAAGCCAGCACCTGGTGACCATGGCAGCATCTGTTTCTGGGCACAACCACCAAAGAGGTGTTCAGCCCAGTAACTAGATGCAAAGAGCCAGCCCCTCCCTTCAGATGCTGCTCTAGTCACTTCTCTTCCACCAATGGCAGGGTGCGGTATGGTGAGGGTAGCCAGCCTCATCCTCCCTGTTCCTCCTTCCAGTCCCTCCTTCTAACATGACCTGGGCCAGGAACTGAGGAAGCAGCCGGGACAAGACCAAGGAGCTGTCCTAGGAAATAAGAGAATGCCAGGAAGCCTTAGAGCTATAGAGACTCCACAGCCAGGAGGAGAGAGAACAGTGAACAGGGAGGTATTCTAGGTAAGGGCAAAGCTCCTAGCTCCTTAGAGGTTTGAATGACGAGAAGGGAGTAAGCCAATGTCTGGGGGAAGAACATTGCCAGGAAAGGACAGGGCCACAGGAAAAGAGGAGCAAAGTCCTAAACGATGGCAGCACATCCCTGTGAATACACTAAAAACCATTAAATCTCGTGCTTTAAATGATTGTGTGGTATAGCATGTGAATTACATCTTAATAAGGCTGTTAAAAAATTAAAAATAGATTGTAAATGGTAAAGTCACTCATGACTTTTCAGGTGCATATTTTTATGAACCCTGGCCATGTTCCTTTAGGACAACATAATGGAAATCACATGACCCATCAATCTGGGTCCTTCTCCTTACTCCTCTCTCTCTCTCTTTTATTATCTTGTTCCCGTGGTCTTCCTAAGTGACCAGGTTAACCACTGAATGACTTCCCAGTCAGGTCATCACAGTTGCTGGCAGCACCATGCTCTGTTGGTTCCATTCCTCCTTGCCCCCTCCTCCTACACCCCTCCACACTCCCACAGCCAAGATTAGTATTTAAACAAAGGCCTTCAATGTCTTAACCCAATTTTCAATATTCTTGGCCAAAGGGCCTGATTCTGGAGGAGAGAGGAACACACTTAAAAGTTGGAACTGTTAAATAACCTTCAGTGGGTTTTTTTAATTTCAACTCCTAGAAACCCACATGCCACAATTGAGAGTGTGTGGTCTAAAGGTTGGGGTTTTTAAGTGCCCCAGCAGGCTCATAGGACAAAAATGTTTAATTCGGGGCCACGTTTCTGTTAGCCTGAACCAAATCCATGTAGATAACTGTCTAGTTTCTCTTTTCAGGTTTCATGGGCCAGAAGAGTGGGGAACCAGCAAAAGAAAAACTTTTTTCTTTAACTATTTGCCCATATTTCCTGTGCTCTGTGTCAGACCACAGAAATGTTCAAATATGTGCAGAATACCTACATATCTCAGAGGAATAATGAAGATAGATATTGAAAACTCTGTGAAATAGAAATGGAGTTGGCCAACTTTTTAAGGATTCACTTTAACACAAATAGCCTTTACTTCCACACATTGTCAATAACGCCCAACTTCCCCGGAAAGCAAGGACGCCTGTGATCCATGTTGATAGAGGACAAATGATTTGGCTTGTGTTCACTCAAACAAAACAATGCTGATCTCTCTAATTTTTAGATAGTATAACTCTCTGGTAGGATATCCACAGAGGGAATTTTCTCTTCTCTCAATTTGTAGCCCAGTTTCAAGTGATTGAAACCCAGGGCCCCTGAAAGGGAAAAGCAAATTATTTCAGTGCAAGAAAAAGCAAATGGCCGTATCAAGCTTGTGCAACTCAGCTCCCATAAAATGTGAATGTGGCCAAGGTTAGCAAGCCTTCAGGGGAATACTGAGGGGTGAAGTTACCACAGAAAAATGCAGGCCTCAGCTTGAAACATCTATAAAGCTAATTGAAACAAACAAACAAAGTACAGGTTTTTCTGAACATACCAGGAAGAGTCACCAGCAAGCAACTGATGTCCATCAGAACTCCCGCTACCTTAACTGTAGTGGTTTCTGGGCAGCTGCTGGAGAGAGTTGTCACCTTCTTTCTTTGCTTACAAACTAAGTGAGGGAGGGAGGGAATTAACATGTCAAAACCCAGAGATGAGATTTTAGCAAGAGAAAAATATACTGGCAATAGTCATTTAAACAATTTGGCTATAAGCACTGATCTTGTTTTGGTGCTATTCTTGTTTCTGTTGTTTAAATTATTGTTTCTCATGCATGAATTGAAAAACTAATGATGAATTGCAACACACATTACAACATATTGTTACCCAGGTGGCTGATGTGAGACAAAGCCACTCAGTCAACTCTTCTTTAGAAAAGACAGGGCCAAGTCCTTCATATGAGCAATCTAGGAACAATGTACCCACCACCACCACCAACAACAACTGAATGTAGGATCCAAACAGGGCTTTGTCTTCAGCGATGCTCCTCTCTCCTTGCAAAAGAAGGATGTTAGAACCAAGTTGTTTAATTCATTCTGCATAGACACAGGATCCCCAGAGAGTCCCCAAAAAGTACATATTCAGATCTTCCAAAGGAAAGTGTTCCTAATAGACTTTTAAGCTTCCCTGCTCCTACCTCTTCTTTGTTATAAGGCTTTCATCACTCCCCTTCATGATATGTAAATGTTTTAGTTGCAAAAATTGTATTTGTTTTTTTGTCAACTGTATCTGTTGGAACTACAGGAAACAATAAACTCATAAGCACCAAGCAGCCAACGATGTTTGATCTCTTTTATAAAAAATGCATGATCAAAAGTGAAATTTATTTTGCTGGGACACGGTTCTCCTACCCAAACTCTCCTCCCACGTAATTGCACCTTGACAACTTCGGGAACTGATGTGGAGGTCTTATCAGACACATGCTTCTCACATATAATTTAATATATGATCATATAATTTAATGCCAAGATACATGGGAAGCAAAAAAGAGGGTGCTAACATATTTATTTCCAAATAAGTATAAACTGGGACAGAACTGACAAAACTAGACATACAGTCATCCTGTGGTTTCACTTATGCCCATATAATATTTTGTCTCTCTATTAATCCACAATTTCTCATTGATCAGAAGACCTCCTAGATCATTGTGCTAGGAAAGTCTAGCTTCTCTTTCTTAAAGTTTACATTGTGGAAAAAATAATTATATTGAGTACATTTTTCACTCTGCAAACACCCCTCCAGAGATACCAATATTTCTCCCAAGAGGGGTATATGTGTCCCTCCTGAATTGGTTCAGTTGAAAATGCTTGTAAGTTGAAAACTATGACAAACATTCTCTAATTCTTGGAGCTCCAACAAGTCAGTGTGCTGCGGTAGAGAGAAAAGGCCACATGGTGCAGCTGCACCGGTGAGCAAGAGGAGCCAAAGAGCAAAAGGTCACTTCATAGCCAGGAGTTGAAGGGACAACTCAATTCCAAATGGAGAATCTGAGTGGGGTCTAGAAAAATGGAAAATATTTGGAGGTAGTCAATGAGTTCGCTTTCAATGACTGACCATTGAACAAATCCAATTGCAATGGCCTATGTTTGGTTACTAAATCAGCTATACCAAGTCTAATAAAAATATAATCAAGGGATGCTGGGATAGTTCAACAGGTTGAGTGTTTGCCTTGCAGCTGCAAGTTTTATGATTGAATTTCGGTCCCAGCCCATGCAAACCCACATGCTGAACTGCAGCACAACTGATAACCACCAGGGTGGCTGCAAAGTTTCTCACCTTCCATGAGGGAGGCCCCGATTCAGTTCCACCCCATGAAGCCCCATAGCCACCTGTGTGAAATAAAACTATGTCAAAAAAACTAATGATGTACAACTATGGCGACTACTTTGCCTGCCCTCCCTTCTCTCTGTCTCTCTCTCTCACCCCTTAAACAATAAAAATAAAAATAAAAAATTTTTTTTAAGAAATATAATTAGAAAAAATAAAATTGTCCTACACAATGTGGGAGACACTACACTTCAATTTCTTGGTGATTTGCTAAAAGCTGGGGTTTGAAAGGGCAAAGATGAGAAAGCATTTATGGAACGGAACAGGAACAGTACTTGTATTTCCACAATGCAACCTTGAGAAAGACAGGGGGGCGGGGGGGAAGTTGTGCTGGGTTAAGCACTTACTTTGCAGCCCCAGGGACCAAGGATCAAATCCCAGGCCCAGACTGTGCTGACCCAAATGTTGAACTGGGGTGTGTTTTCCATGTGGGAGGCCCCAGCCCAGTTCCTGCCCTGCATGCCCCCACCCACCCGTGTGGAGCAAAATCATGTCCAAAACTGATGACATACAACTATAGGGACTGCTCTGGGCCCACACCCTTCTCTCTCTCTCTCTCTCTCTCTCTCTCTCTCTCTCTCTCTCTCTCTCTCTCTCTCTCTGTCTCTGTCTTTCTCTGTCTGTCAAAAACAATAAAATAAATCTTTAAAAAAAATTGTTTCAAAAAAAGAGACAAAGGTTCCAAACCCACCAAGTTCTTGAAATTGGTCTTGTCTGAAACTGTCCCTGACAAAGCAGGAAGCCGCAGGACTACTCAGTTTTGCTTTGTTGTACCCTGGAATCATGTTGTCCTAGACAGAGTTCCCTTTGGCAAAAGAAAAAAAAAATGCCTTCTACATTGGAATGCTCAAACAGTTTAATAAGACAGTCACTCTAATGCATTGGCCTTATTCCATAAGCACCAAGGTTGTTATTATTCATTTGCCTGAAAGGAATCAGCAGGGAATAAAGTGTTTGGTGTCCCACAGGACACAGGATGAAAGTGCTAAGTCACTGAGTTGGGGTTGCCTGAAGAAAACTTGTAAACATCTTCTAGTCCAGCCATTCATCTTTAATAATCACAATATTGCCAAATACATGATCAACCTAAATTCGAGTACCTCTATTCTAAAACCAGTAGCTTTGGGGATTCGGTTGAATAACTGGGGCTGGGTAAGAATATGTATCTGAACACTGTTTCTGGAACTTATTTGATCATCTGATTTCTTTTTGATGGTCACGGAGAAAAAAGGAAAGAAAACAAAAGAAGTAAGGCGTTTGGGCCTCCAGGGAGTCCCAGAACTTTGAAATGATAGGTGGTCATTATGGAAAAAAAAAAGAAAGTATTTTCTATACTAAATATGACAACCAAGGCCCAAGGGAAGCTCAGAAATGCTCTCAACTGGCATTTGGAAAATCTCAATGAAAACCTTCATCCCCATGTCTCAGGGGTTGGAAAGGCAGAGAAGTTGATCACTTGGAGGCCTCTCTGCTGCTCATGCCTATAGACACTTCAGCAATTTACAAGAATCCCGTTTAGCAAATGTTGTTTATTTATTTATGGGGGGAGCCGTATTATGCAGTATACGGGTATGTTCCTTCATCTCAAGCCAGGAAATGGACAAGAATGTATAGTTTCCACTAAAGGGGCATCTTCATCCCCCTTCATTCCTGACTTATGAATGAAGTCAGGAAGGAGAAACTCTCCTCACCACAATGTTCAGTAACCACAGTCGGATGCTTGCATGTCATTGCTCCTCCTCAACAACCAGTCTCCGTGGGATAAAATCAAGAGAAGACTCAGGGTCGATGTGTTCCTTTGTCCAAAGAGGGCCACATTAAAAACCTCTGAAGGGCATCTTACATTTCTACTCTCTGGGAGAATATTTTAACCACTCAAGCCTTGTGGTCTGTTGGAACAAGAAATCATTTTACGCTCCTGAATAATGCATTCTTTCGCAACTATTTCTACATAACTTCCAGGATATGAAAACCACCCGAGGCTTCCAACATGGCTGCCCACTTTCCTCTCATAAACAAACTCGGCAGTAATCACGCTGGTGTGGTCACTCTGGAGCTTTGTATTGCTTAAGCTTTTTCCCTTAGTCTTTTGTTGGGGCAGACACTGATTATGACATTTCACCCATGTCTGGAGATCAGGATAGTTCTCTTCTGCCAGTCTCTAGCCTGTGACCTTTTCCTTTGTTGGCCATAAATCATGACATCAGTATGATGAATCCAAGCTCAGTATGGTAGGCTCAATAAGGGCCCCAAAGATTTCAGGTTCTAATCCCTCGAACCTGTAAATGTCACCTTATAAGGAAAAAGGGTCTTTGCACACATGATTAAATTAAGGATTATAACTGGGGAGAGAGTATCCTGGATTATCTGGGTGGGCCCTAAATGTAATCATGTCTATACTTCCTTATAAGCGGGAGAGGGAAGAAAATCGACACAGACGGAAAAGGAGAAGGCAGTGTGACCATAGAAGCAAAGACTGGAGTGATGTAGCCACAAGCCAAGGGCTCCTGCTGGCCACTAAAAGCTGGGTCACATAGGAATGGATTCTCCCCTAGAATATTTGAAGGGAGCAGGGCACGGCCTACACTTTGACTTTAGTTCGGTGCAAGTGATTTCAGATTTCTGGCCTCCAGAACTTGAGAGAATAAATGTCTGTTGTTTTAAGCCATTTCTGTTGTTACAGCAGCCATAGGAAACTAATACACTCAGTTACCTGGGTCAGACCTTCCACTTCTGCAGCTTTATGCAAGTCACTGTTATGACATCCAAGTGTGTTGCAGCTAAATTTTTATGACTTTTCTGAGCAAGATCTGACTTTTTTCTTTCCTCAACTGACCCATAGAACTTGATATCTCCTGTGACTTTCTGATCCTTTGAGGACAAACATGGAGAAACCAAAGCCCCAAAAGGATATTCAAATATGAATTTCCAAGCTCGACTACTGGCTCCCAACGGACGGTCCCCTACACTGAGCTCCTCTGTCATCTAAGCTAAATTGACACACAAAATGTCTTCATGACACTTGATGGTCATAGCAACTTTGGTTTAGCTGTGTGAATCTGGTTACTTAGTTTTCCTGGATTTCAGTTTCTGCATCTAAAAATGGAGATCATTCTCGCTGCTTGGACTTTTGCCTAAGATCCAGTGTAGAAATGGAGGGCCTAAAATACCTACCTTATTTGAAAGAGAAGAGAAACCTCCTTAGCAGTAGGATATACATAAAATTCATCAATAAAATATTTTCTACCAAAAACAGTATTACCACCTAACCCTTTCTTCAGTGCCTGTGGCTTTGACAGCATTTGGTTGATTTAGAAACAATGGTATTTTTCTCCCAGAACGATATCTAAATATTAATAATAATAATAAAAGATTAAAAATGAAAATAAATGAAATTTTCTAAGTAACAGATCTAATATAAAAGAACTTTAATTATAACTGGCTCAGGAAGTATTGTTTCAGATTGTTATTCCATGACTCCCAAAGAGATTTTCAATTCACCCATGAAAACTATATTCTAGATTAAACCTTAACTAATAAGACTCAATATTGAAAAAATATATTTATTTTTATAAATCTTCAATAAGAAATGTCTTATTGAGTTTGAAAGCTTAAGGAAACCAAAAGGGAAAGCGAGATTTCTTTTTTTTCTTTTCTTTGTGGACTTTGAGTTCCATGTAACTCTGCAAATGGCAAGTACGTTGTTATAATGCTATTTGTGGTCTTAAATACGCTTCAGAGCTTTGGGGCATTTTAAAAATATCATTAATATAAGCCAGGTTTGGGGCGGGGGGGGGGGGGAAGCACTTTCTGGAGTCTAAATTAAATTGGTTGCTGTCCAAGAGTTTTTGCACTAGGAGAAGGCAGGGGACAAAAAGGACCATAAATCACTTTCTGCTGGTATTTGGAGTCTCCTCCGCACCCAGGGATGAAAAGTGCTTTGGGAACAGGCTGTACGGCCTCCAAGAGCACAGCTGCCTGGTAAGCTCCCTTACCAAGAAGGTCAGATATGGCGGAGCGGAGGGTTCCGTACCCAAGTGACAGGGCCTGGATTCCAGAGCGGCACTTGCTAACCTCCTAACTGTACCTCTCAGAGCTTCTGCTTTGCTGCCTGCAAAACGGGGGAGTTGAACAATAGTCTTGGAACTTCCTCAAGCTCACATACTCCATGATTGCATCGAGGCCAAGGAAAACTGGGGGACAGGGGCGGTGGAAGGGGGTGATCCAGGGGTCCATCTACAGAGTTGGCACCTAAGGACAAGCTCTTAAAGGGCTAGTGAAGTGATCGACTCCGTTCTAAGCAAAAGGTAACTCAAAGAAAGGGAGGAATGCTGCATTTCAGGAGAAAAATCTTACCTCCTCTGTCTCCTCAGAGAAATCTTCCCTGAACACTCAGTAGAGTGACGATGCCGGCGCCCCCGTGCTGTCAACCACATTGCCTTTGGTCGATTTTTTTCATTGTACTTATTGCCATTGAAAATTATCTTTTCTAATCCATATGTTTGTTTATCTTTACTCACCCATTAAACCACAATTTCTGACAGAACAGGAACCATGTCTTTTTCACCATATTGCCCCAGGTCCTGGCCCTGGTTGGGGGACAGGAAATACTTCATGAATGAATGATTGAATGGACCCATTCTGGCCTTCTGAACATATGCTCCCTACACTGAAACAGGAGTAATCGTCTCAAAATGCAAATTTAATCATGTTTTTTCCCATCGTAGAATCTGTCAGCGGTGCTAAGGGTGCACACTAAATCCCTCACCATGGTCTACATAATAATTGGGCTCCGGCTACCCGTCGGGTCCCTGTTGCTTCCACTCTTCCTCTCACATTCAGACACCCAGCTTCTCTGGCATGGGTTCATTTCTTCACATGCACCATGCTAATGCCTCCATCTGGCCTTTACACACATTATTCCCTCTGTCGGGAACAGAAACATGCATCATTAAGAGAACACCCTAGGGGAAAGCCGGGACGGCTCAGCGGGTTGAGCGCTCGCTTTGAGGCCACGAGGACCGAGGATCGAATCCCGGCTCCGGCCCAGGCAGGACCCACATGCTGAACTGGGGAGTTCCCACAGTTCGGTTCTCTAACTGTCTCTGTCTCTGTCTCTCTCTCTATCTGTCAAAAAGTAAAATAGAAATAAATATGCACTGAA
>PVKE010014703.1:0-21613 GCA_004027555.1 Craseonycteris thonglongyai | reverse complement strand
GAGAACACCCTAATCTGGTTGCCAACCATCACCCAATGAAATCCCTCACATCTGAGCTGCCCTGACACACACACAGCATACACACACCCTGGGCCGGCCTAGGAGGCCCCTTCTGTTGTCTGCCTTGGAAAGACCTTCCTCTCCGTCAGCACACCTATCTCAGTTTGCAGATGTTCACTTCTGCTTGTGATTGTCTACTGACTATCTGTCACCCTCACTGTGTCAGAAGACCTGGGAGAGCCGGGCCCAGTCTGTTTGGCTTCCTCTGGTGTCCTCAGTGCCTGGTACAGAGCCTGAGGTAGAGCAGCCATGCAATCAACATTTGCAGAATAAATCAACAAATGACTAACAGCTTCATACTTGGATAAAGCCAAAACCTCTGCATTGTCTCAAATATTCTAAGAAATTGTTTTTAAAACCCAACTGTCATGGAAAACAAGAGCAGACTTCCTTTCAAAACCGATCTCCTCCAGCTCCAAAGCCATGTTTCTTTGGACCGATTAATCAATCATATCAGAGACCAGTGAGGAAGGCCTCCCCGAGACAGAATCCCTCTGTACAACTGGAGCTCCCTGCTGCCCTTTCTCTTTATTCTCACTCATTCCAACCAGAACGTTTTAATTTGGAGGAAATAATGAACCTCAAAAGGAAAAGGGAAAGGGGGAGGGTGGCTATGGGAACCACGGAATTAGAGTCAGTGTCTGGTTACCATTTAGGGCCTAAAAGGAAACAACTAGAGCCAAGGAACTGGTAGTTGCAACTGTTCTTTGTTCTGTTTTTAAAAAGAAAATTCCACAAAATTTAGTTCTGGGGCTCAGAGCAAAACTGTTTTCTGCATTATAGATGATCTCCCGGAAATGTTCTTCAAAACTGCTGAAAACTCAAAACTCCAGGACGACATTGGCTAATAAGGAGAAAAGATGAACTGAGATGGGAATTGAGAGCCTGGAGAAAGAAGCATTTCCCTCCAGAGAGAGAGAAGGGTCACAAGTGCTGCTCCCCAGTGTGCACAGCTATTTAGGAGATAATCTCTGCACTAAGCAGAAAACAAAAGGTGGAGAGTTACACAAATCGCCTTTCTGGCAGAAAACAGGTAACTGATAACAAAGAAAATGATGGAGCTACAGAGAAGGTGAGGGGAAAGTTGTGGACAATGAAAGGACTCAAATGGCAAAAGCTTATCTGAGCAAACAGGGGAGCTAGGGGCTCAATGATGCTGCTGAGATAAGAGGAAAATGTCAACACAACTGAATAATCCACTATCCTTTGTTCCAGCCCAGGAGAAAATGGCCATAAATCTTGGAGAAATGTGATATATTGGAAACCGGGAGAATGGCTCTAATCCAGATCTGATCCTGACTTAACGTTCCATTCCAGAGCCAGAAAATGAAAAAACGAAGGTGAAGTATCGGTGAACTGTTCGATTGCTTCCACACACGCCTCTCCTGAGTCCTCAGTGGAGGCAGAGGCAGAGGCCGAGGTTGCAGTTCTGCTTCCTGCCATTACCAGAGCATCCCATTCACCTGCTCTGGACCTCCGCTTTCTCACATGTGAAAGGAGGCTGTTTCCTGTCCTTCTGTGATCCGTGAGGTCCCTGACAGCTGGATAGTGTAAGAATGTGTGGGAAAGCCCAGGCTTTTACTGGCAAAAGATATCTATCTAGATCTATGGCTCTTCTATCAACTCGCTATGTGACCTTGGGCAGGTGGCCCAACTCTATTCAGATTCAGTTTACTTATTTGACAAATGGGGGAAACAATAGTGAATAATTCACTGTGGTTAAGAGATGCTCAATACTGTGCTCAAAGTTATAGAGTCAGGATACAGGCTCAAGTCTTACTGATGACAATGACCCTATTCTTTCCACTATGGCACATTGTTTTCCAATGAAAAAACATTGTTTGGTAGTTGTGAAAGACAGCTATTACTAGTCAGGACTATAGGTAATAATAAGTTACATAAAGTCCTGGCACTTGAAAAATGGTCAGCAAATAGAAGCCACTATTGTAGTTGTGATGTATAATTGCAAGTCCCTGGAGTCCAGGGTCTTAAGGAATAAAGGGAAAAAGAAATGAATTGTAACTTAATTTCTCACAAGGTAACTTTTCTGTACTTTTTTATCTCTCTCTACCCAAGTCTTTCTTCCAAATATTTATTTCATGTCATGATCCACAAATAATATCTATTCAACCACCTCAAATTTGCTGACCACTTGAGTTCACACAGTCGGCCAAGTTTGTCAAGAGGTAACTGAGGGAAGATGTACTGAAAAAGCTCAGGGTTTGGCCTGGCTGAAATACATGCATTCTTGTTGTAAATAATTTATTGACGTTAAATATTTTCAAGTACTTGGTCTCACATCTGTAGGACATGAAACTAATGATGCAGCAAGAATCACAAGGAAATGAGCCCCATTTCACTTCAGATTTTAGGGTCTCTGTATACCCCAATTCATCCTCTTTCCTGAAGAGATACAACTTTTTCCAGATGGAATTTCAAAGTTTGGCTCCAGCTTCCAAATACTAAATGTATCCACCAGACTCTTCTCTGGCCCTTCCATCCGGTCTCGGATGGTAATTACTGAACCCCGCCATGTCACTAAGATTTCAATTTTGTCTCTTAACTGAAGCCTTGTGGTGAAGCTCTGAAACCCACTCTTCCCTGGTTAGTGCCAGCGAGCCATATGGATCAAACCTTAGTCCATCAGTGCTTCAGCCCTGAAACCATAATTCCATCTGATACAAACTCAGAGCGTCAAAGGACTGAATACCCAACATGCTCCTGAACATGTAGTTGTTCAATAAACATTTCTGGAGGGAAAGAATGAGAAACAAGGTGCAAACAAAGGGAAACAATCATATATGGTACTAGGTACTCCACTGGGTCCCTTGGATATGTTATTGTGCAAATTCTTCCTGTTTAACCTGAGGCCTCCTGATATTCTAGATTGGAAAACTGAGGCCGGGAAACATACAATAGTGGGTTTTAAATTGCACAGCCTGTTTATAGATTCAAACCCAAATCTGACAGATGCCAAAGCCCCTGCTTGTTCTACATGCCCCACTCTATGAAGCTTCTGCTAACATAGGTTTACACACATACAGTGACAACCACGTCAAAGCAAAGGGCTTTTTCATCTGGCTAAATTAAACGTAAAAGGATGCTGCTATTTTTTTTAAGTAGGTTTCCTTAGTGCTTTATATTAATAAACAGTAGGACATGCCTCATTCTCAATGTTTAAAGTTAGAATTTCACCAAAACTATTTTGTCTAAGAAATATTTTCATGTCGAACATTTATCTTTCTGTTTTTTCTCTAATTAATGCAATCAAAAATTGAGTATTTTGTCAGTTATGGATTGAATTTTGTTGTCATATAAGAAAAAACATAAGTAGATGAGAAATTGATGGCTGGCATAAAATTTCTATAATGTTATTCAGATGCAGGCTCCTGCTAGCCTTGGCACATAAATTCCAATCTTATAGCACCTCATGGTTCCCACATGGCTGCTGGAGCACCAACAATTACAATAGCCATTTCAGGCAAAAAGTAAATGGAAAGGCCAAGAGCAAAAAGGTGTACATTGGTTGATACAATCCACTTTAGACTTCCTTTCCCAGAAGTCCCATCCAGTAATTTCTGTTAACATCTCTTTGGCTAGACCTATATCATATGCAATAGGAGTTAGAAAATATACAAATATAAGGCAGGTACACTGCCGACCCAACAAAATGTGATTCTCTTAGTAAGAAAATGGAGAGAATATTAGATAAGCAACTAGCATGTCTGACACAAATGCCTGAAATATCATTTAAACATCTGGCATTTAATGAGTGTTTTTTAGTTACACAAAACTAGACACTTTGAGGGATTGAGTGGTGTGTTGAAGCCTAAATCCTCGCTTCTTTGGAGCATAACAAAGTCATATTATAATTCACATCCCTAAATGTTGGATAACAAAGAGGTTAAAAGTTATCCAGCTTATAAAAAAATCAATCTAAATGAAAAGCAAGCATGATTTTATCAAAAATATCAGTGAGCCACCAAATGCCCTTGGCTTCTAAGACTCTGAAGTGCTGACCTACGAGGTTCACGTTTTCATTCTATATTCCCCAAGAAACCTAATGCCTGATCTGATGGCTAAGGAATGGGTAAAGCACCCCTAACTAGAAGGAGAGATTACCACACTCAGGAACACCAAAGATTTCCCCTTCTCCTCCCACAGGGTGCATCTCAGGGAGCTGCTGAGAATGACCGTCTGGGGAGGTAAGAGTGGTTCAGAACTGAGCACCTACATAATCAGCAAGAATCCTGGGCTCTGCACATCAGAATCACTCTTAAAGGTGCCCAAGGTCACTGGCTCCCAACCCAACTCCATCTCTGTGGCATGAAAAGGCACACAAGGTGAGAAAGAAAGAGTGATTATATGGATGGTGGATTCCGGCTAGTCCCCAGGGAGCAGGGACGGACTCCTCAGACTTTCCACAGGAGGCTCACTTCCAATCCTAAGTGAAGGTGTCTCTCTCCCAGTGACATTACTGGGGAGTGGTTTCCCAAGACACTGCACCACTGTTGTAACATTAGGTTCATTCAGTGTGCTTCTTTGAGGGGTATTAAGGCCATATGGTTGGCTGAGCAGATGTTGGTCAACACTCAGATGATAGATGAAAATTAGAACCAGGACTGGAGTGGTCCACTCATAAAGCCACTCATGTGTTGATGAACTGAAGGGCAATGGCCCTCTCAGGAACAAAAGCTTTCACAATTCCTTCCTCGTGTTTACTCAACTAGTGTTCATAACCATGCTTACCACTTGCTTTCTTCAGTCTATGTTCATTCTTTTCTGATTTGTGACAATGTCCTAGAAAGTGTTGACTTATCCACTCTTCTAAAGAGTGACACATTTTACAGAGCAAGAATAGGTAGAAGAGTACATAGAGAAAACCATATAATGAAGAGTGTAAAAAGACCAAAAAAATTAAGATCATGTCAATCCTTACACTATTTCTGTTCACACGTCCTTGAGATTGATGCACTATGAATATTTCAAAAACTACAGTTCATTGTTTCTAACCAGAAATGTGCATCAACTTGAAGTCCTTAGATTTTCTTTGTGTCTTTGACTATATCATTTCTTATAGGCCATGGAAAAACCACAGCTGAAAGGAAAAAAAGGGCAGAAGGGACCAGAAATAACTTCTGGAACACTGAAACCACAGAAGCTGAGGTACATTAAAAATATTTTTGTCTCTTTGTGCATGAACTTACACACATCCAAGTGTTACAGAAAGTGTTACACTGCAGGGACAACTTCAGTCTTCTACAATAGCATCTCATATTGCTAAACTACTAGAATTTCAGTCCTTCGAATGTATGTGATTATATGCAGGGGCTTTAATATCAGGCACATGATATGTAAAATTTACACCACAATTCCATTTAATCTTAAATTGTTGACTATTCCTCTAGTACTCTAATCCTCAATCCCAGTTCTGTTTCCAGACTTTTTGGCAATCTCTAGACCACACAGATTTATGAAGCTCCGAGTTCCCTTTCTGAGAAAGGTGATAGTTAAAATACCAGGGTGCCAAAAGAATGTATACACATTTTAAGAGATGTTATCTATATCTTACTTTTCAAAGTTGAATTGAATTACAGTAGCAATATGTAGTATGATGTTCGCTCAAAATATGACACTCATCAAATAAATGCTAGGATCACCACGGGACAGGCAAGACAAAGAAAATGGCAGAAGCATGGTTGTAGTTAGAGGAGCACAAGACCATTTTGAAGTGGTATTTGAAATTCAAGAATGTTGTGAAAGTACCACGACAGTGTAGGCTTGAGTATGCAACAGAACCTCCTACATGCCTAACAATTGCACACATTTGTGATAAGTATAAGATGCATGGTAAATTGAAACAGCATGTGTAGTGATACAAGTGGACACTTTGGTCAATGTTGCTCAAGCAGCAGTTCATGGTAATCAGAAGTGTCTGGACGTTGATGGTGACCACTTTGAGCACCTCTTGTAATTGCAGAAGTCAAACATGACTTGTATTCACCTTTTGTTATAAGCATATATTGAGTGTTACAATTTTAAAGATTTGTTTTATTGTTTTTGACAGAGACAGAGAGAAGGGGGAGGGCCCAGAGCAGTCTCCATAGTTGAGCTTCATCAGTTTTCAACACGGTTTTGTTCCACACAGGTGGGTGGGGACACGCAGGGCGGGAACTGGGTTGGGGGTCTCCAGCATGGGAGGCACGCCCCCTTGAGCCAGGGGCCGAACTGGGGGGCAAGAACTAAACTGGGGGCCTCCTGCATGGGAAGCACACCCCAGTTCAGCATATGGGTCTGCACAGGCCAGGGCTGGGATTCGATCCTTGGTCCCCAGGGCTGCAAAGCGAATGCTTAACCCACTGAGCCATCCCGGCTTCCCCAGAGTGTTACAGTTTTCATACAGTTCTTTCTTTTCTGGAAATGTGTATACATCTTTTTGGCACCCTCTGTATAGCACAACCTGTATGGCTTCAGTACTACCCAATCATAACTGACATCAGGTGCAAGCCACCAGACTCTGTGAACAAATACTTACGAATAAAGTCAGTTTGCTCTAAAAAATCATTGTTTCCCATAGCACATAACCCTTACTTACTTACATCCCATCTTTGGCTGGTTTTACCTGTCATGCAAGTTTGTCCTTTCTTTCCAGAAGTTTCAGTCTATTTAAGAAGACTCAAAACTGCTGTGTTATTTTGAAGTTACACAGTCTCAGTGCAGTTTTGCACATAGCAGGGATGTTATAGGAATTCGCTGATTTGTGTATCATATGCAAATATCAGCTGTGCATCTGTCAAAATCCGAGAAATCAATAACTCTTTCCATTGTCCCTTCTTCCCACACTCCAAGTTCAGAACCAATTGAGAGACGTGGAGTGATATAGATGAAGAGGAAAATGTGAGCTTTAGCACACATCAAAGCTGTGTTTGGAGGGTGTGGCTTAGGCGCTCAGCCTCCCTGGCTTCCTAACGCCCCTCCACCCGCTTGGAGTTGGGCAGACCATCCACATTACTGCTGCAGCTGGCTATTCAGTGGCCTCTCACAGCGTCGCCAGCTAGCAGCCCAAAGGATGGCCGGAGGCACCCGTTTAAAATGAGAAGATCCAGAGGAGCAAACCAAACTTGCACATCCCCTTTTCCATATATCACTGAACAGATAAGTCCCTCCTTCTTCCATGGGGAGGAGTGAGAAAGAGGCTTAAGAACAAGGATCATAGTTCCATCGCCTGGGAATTAGAAGTCCTTTTCTCTCTGAGAAGAGTTAGGACAACTTCCCATTGAAATTCCACAGATGCCTGCTTTTTTTCTCCCTGGATGTTAATCTACCGTCCTCTGAGGAGCATTTGTATTTATTATGTGCCAGACCCAACACCCAACACATAATTCAAGATAACCACTGCGCTCATAAATTCTGTGCATACGATTTATATCCCCCAGATGGGTGGAAGTTTTTATCTTTAGAACTGAACAGATTTTTATAATTCATGAAAGGTCCTGCCATGCACAGATCTGTGTTCCTCATGTTTTCTATGCAACCTCCTATGTGCTGTGAGATTATGGAACAAAGACAGTGAAACAAATACTAAGCTTGAAGAATTTGTTATAAGGATTTTGATCAATATTTTTGGATAAATGTGATTTATTCCATAAGATTGCCCTCTCTGACTCTTTTGGACAACTTAAGACATAGAGATTCAGGGAAGATCTGTTTTTAAGACTGCTGGAAAGTGACAAAATGTGTGTCAAGGCCACAAGCAGGGGCACTCTCTTAGAGAAATTATAAATCTTTGGGTGAGTGGCCAACATAAGGTACCTTCAAAAAAAGACAACTCTTGGGGAAGCCAGGATGGCTCAGTGGGTTAAGCACTCGCTTTGCAGTGCCGGGGACCAAGGATCGAATCCCAGCCCCGGCCCGTGTGGACCCATATGCTGAACTGGGAGCTCCCCCAGTTCAGTTCTCTCTCTCTCTCTCTCTCTCTCTCTCTCTCTCTCTCTCTCTCTCTCTGTCAAAAACAATAAATAATTTAAAAAAATAAAGACAGCCCTTGATCAGAGTTCTTGATACATTAGAAGTATACACAATAGGGGCTTTCAAAGAGTGCTCTAGTAGGAAAAGGAGATAAGACGAGGGTGTAGTAATCAAGTTCTAAATTGCAGGGGCTAATTTTACTCAATACACATCTGTTTAGAGCCCAGACATGCAGTCCAATAGGGGTTGAAGAGGGTTTGGCATCTCAGTCAGGGACCCAGGCTTCTCCTATCCTGTGCTTTCACTTTCTAGGTCTTCAGAATTCTCCCCATTCAGCCTACGTGTGGGAAAAGAGTAGAGGGTGGGGGGCTAAGATGTGTGGTTTGCTTCCAAAGAACCAGGCCTAGAAATGGCCCACACATCACTTCGGTTGTACCCCTTTGGCCAGAGTTCAGCCACGTGCCATGTCTGACTAGAAGTGGACTGGAAACAGAGCTTGCGGAGTAGCAGAGAGAATAAGACAGATGTGGTGGAGACCACAGCAGATTTAAGACAGCCAGGACAGAAAGAAGCCAGACACAAAAGACCACGGACATGATTCAATTCATATCCAGGACATTTCTCTCCAGGACAGGGTTATCTATAAAGTCAGAAATAGATCCATGGTTGCTTAGGGGTGGGAGGGGTCAAACGGGACTAGAGGCTGATAACTAGTGTGTCCAGGGTTTCTTTTCGAGATGCTGACAATATTTCAGAATTGACTGTGCTGATGGTTGCACATCACATATATATGAATATACTAAAAACCATTTAATTGTAAAAGGTGAAATATATAGTATGTGAATTATATTTCTTTTTTTTTTTTAATTTATTTTATCGTTTTTGACAGAGAGAGAGGGACAGAGACAAAGAGAGACAGAGGGAAGGGGAAGGCCCACAGCAGTCTCCATAGTTGTACATCATCAGTTTTTGACATGGTTTCCTTCCACGCAGGTGAGCAGGGGGCCACACAGGGCAGGAACCAGGTGGAAGCCTCCCATATGGGAGACACGCCCCTACAAGCTGGGGGCCTAATGGGGGGCCTCCCAAATGGAAGGCTCACCCTGGCGAGAACTGAACTGGGGGCCTCCTACATGGGAAGTCCACCCCAGTTCAGCATATGGGTCCACACAGGCCGGGACCAGGATTCGATCCTTGGTCCCTGGGGCTGCAAGGTGAGTGCTTAACCCACTGAGCCATTCCGGCTTCCCCATTTATTTATATTTCAATAAAGCTGTTAAAAAAAAAAAAAAAAAAAGAACCACTGGATATATGGGAATGCTCTACATTATCTTTTTAACTTTTTTATAAATATATAGCTATTCTTAAACAAAAAGTTTTTTGAACTACAGCAGGTGCCAAAAACACATATACACATTTTAAGAAAGAAAAAAATTGGGAAGCCAGGATGGCTCAGCAGGTTGAGTGCTCATCTTGCAACTCCAGGGTCAGAGGATTGAATCCTGGCCCTGGCCCGTGCGGACCCATAGGCTGAGCTGGGGTGTGCCCCCAGTCTGGTTCTCACTGTGGCAAGCTTCTCATGTAGGAGGCCCCAGATTCGACTCCCAGCTCTTGGGTGCGTGCCACCCATGTGGGAGGCCCCCCAGCCCAGTTCCTGCCCCGCACGGCCCTCACCCAACCTGTGTGGAATGAAACTATAATGAAAACTAATGTACAACTATAGAGACTGCCCTGGGCTCTCCCCCTTCTCTATCAAAAATGATAAAAAATAAATCTTAAAAAAATAAAAATGATTACAAAAATAAAAAGAAATAAAAAACTGTATTAAAATTGTAATACTCAGTATATACCTATGACAAAAGATGCATACAAGTCATATTTGACTTCTGTAGTTGCAAGAAGTGCTCAAAGTGGTCACCATCAGCATCCAGACACTTCTGATTATGACAAACTACTGCTTGAGTATTGATGGCCAAGGAGTCCACTTGTGTCACTGTGCATGCCATTTCAATTTACCACGCCTCTCATACTTATCACAAATGGTAGGTGTGCTGGAGGTTCTGGTGCATACTCACACCTTCACTGCTGTCATACTTCCACCACATTCTAGTAGATCAAATACCACTTCAAAATGGTCTTGTGCCCCTGGAACAACAGCTATGCTCTGCCCTTTTCTTCATTCGATTAACACCATCTTGTGAGCAAACAGCATACTCTACTATACATTGGCTTCATAATTCAATTTGACTTCAAAAAGTAATGCATAGATAACATCTCTAAAACTGTGTATTTGTTTTTTTTGTTTTGTTTTGTTTTGTTCTGTTTTTGGCACTCCCCCCACCCCCACCCCCACCACCCCAGTATTAAAACATAAAAAAAGGCCATGACCAATTTTAAGGGCAGTGATTGTTTTTCCTGCAATGTCTTCCTTCTTATTTTTTTCTCAGGTGAAATCTGGTGAAACTGAATACGCGAAGCCTTATACTTCAAGTCAGAAAACTTCAACTTTCTCTCTGTCTGAGGCTCAGTTTTCCTATTCTGGAAAATGGAAATATAATAATACAATGACTTTAAAGATTTGTTAGATTAATTAAGATGTTATATCTAAACACCTGTAGCAATCCAGGTGTCTAATTGGCTCCTGATTAAAATATTTTAAACATTTAAACTCTTCAAAGAAAAATGAAAATTTTTTTTTTTTTTCTGATCAAGCCTCAAAATTTTATTTCTGTTACAGCGGTATATATACTGTAGGGACAAAGGAGGGCAGGGCTGCCTATTTGGCGGGGTATTTGTCAAAAGGTGATTGGTTGGGGCTGGGAGCTGTGCGGAGGGTGAGGTTTGCTAGCATTTCTAAGCAACGGGCCATCTTTAGCCACCAGCCAAACCATAAGGTTTCATGTGACTTCTGATAACTGGTGCTCAGAAAAATGAAATATTAAAATACAAATAACCCAATGAAATTGTGGTAAGACTTAGACAAATAATTCACAGAAAGAAGAAATTCAAATGTTCAATATTATGGGCTGAGTGTTTGTATTACCCACAAAATACAAATGGTGAAATCCTCAGTGTGGTGGTATTAGGAGGTGGGACTTTTGAGAGATGATAAGGTCATGAGGGTGAAGCCCTCAAGAATGGAATTAGTGAACTTTTATAAGACTAGACAGGAAAGAAGAGCTTCTGTCTCTCTCTCTCTCTCTCTTTCTCTCTCTCTCTCTCTCTGTTTTTCTCTCTCTCCTCTCTCTTCCTATCTCACTCTCTGGCATGAAGATATAGCAAGAAAATGGATATCTATAAGCTAGAGATTGTCCCTCCCCAGGCACTGCCTTCTCAGCCTCAAGAACTGTGGGAAAAACAATATTTGGGGTTAAGCCAGGACTAAGACAATCAATAAGCATATGAAAAGGTGCTTGACATCTCTAGTCACCAAAGAAACACAAAGCAAAGCCATAATGAGATCCTTTACACACTCCCCAAATGGTTAAAATTAAAATTGACTCTACTAAGTGTTGACAAGGACATGAAGCAACTAGAACTCTCTCATACAATGCTGGTGGGAGTTTAAAATTGTACAATAACTTTGAAAACAAATTAGCACCATCTGTTAAATTTAAATATTCACCTGCCCTATGACTTAGCAATAACACCCCTAAATATTTACCAAGAGACAAAAAAAGTATAAATTCATAAAAAGATCTGTCCATAAATAGAAGTTTTATGTATATAAAGCAATAATTGGAATCAGTCCAGGTATTCATCAATAAGCAAATGGATAAAAAAAGAGCAAAAAAAAGTACAGATTACTGATATACATAATATAGATGAGTCTCAAAATATATGCTAAGTGAAATGATATAAATAGAAGAACCCATATGTATGATTCCATTTACATGAAGTTTTTAAACATAGAAAGCTAACTGTGAGTGACAGAAAGCAGGTCAGTAGTCATCTAGAGGTGAGGGGTTATGGGATAAGAATTGGCTAGGAAAAAGCATGAGATAATTTTCTAGGATGATGCAATTATTATATATATTTAATCAGAGTATGTATATTTGCAATATTAATTGTGATGAAAATTTAAGACTTATGTATTTTACTGAATGTAATAAAATAGTGTTAGTGTGAAAAATAAGAAAATGGGGCTAATAGAAAGAGAAGAGAAACTATTTCATCCTTTTTGCCTTGGAAATGAGAGTGTGTATGGGGCATGCCAATTGTCTGCACGTGCATCCCACAAACTGCTTTCCCAAGTCACCAAGATGCAAAGCTCTGGAGAATTACCTCTTTAGAGTCAGTATCATCTAAAGACAACTCTGTAAATAACCATGCCCAGTGTAGTCTCTGCAAGTCAACATATTCCATATTATAGTAAAAATGATAACTCAGATATGTCTTGGATCACATTTTTCTTAAATTAGAAAAGCTTATGAAAACAGGAAATAAAGCACATTGAAGACATTGCAGGAAAAAAAATCTAAAATAGATTGCAATGCAAATGAAGGCTATGAGAAAAAGACAGAAGATGAATATTTTATTTTTCGGCTCCAAAGTTATGCGAGCCAAAACTCAGGAGAGGAGGAAATGAGAATCCTGGGATGGAACGGCAATCAAAGGCAAGAAAAACATAGAACATTCAAAGAACATTGTGCATAATCATGGAGAGAAACTAAATAAGTCTGCGTATTAACTTACAGCCGGCAACCAGTTAAAATGGGAATTTAATGACTCATAAGGCTTATGTCTTATACATGAACAGAAATTGAATTAAAGTTGGAGGCAGAATCCTATAAAATTACTGAAGCAGACTTTACTCCTTCACTTTTAGATTTTAAGACTTAAGCTTTGGTGTGATAGAAACAATCAACTATCTGTTAATAAACTTTGAATTTTCTTCTGATAGCTAATGGGATTTTAATGTTGTTAGCCATGTGTACAATATACATGGTAAATAGCTACTTTTCAAAAAATGTTCATAGATTCTAAAATAAGAACAAATTATTTACATGTGCATAATGTCTGTGTATAAATAAAAAGAAGTATGCATGTCACCAATGTTTATGAGTTGTACCTATTATGTACCTGATTTACTAATTTTGCCAACATTACCTGTTTCTCTTAATAATTTGATTTTTTGTATATTTCAAGTTTACATCATTAGGAACATAATGATTCATCATGATTACATTTCCTTTGTGGACTGTAAATCTTACCAAATAGAAATAACTCTGTTTCTCATTTAATGCTTTCCTATAAGATAGTTCTCTATCAGCCATCAATATTCTTATGTTTGGCTTTTCTTTGGCCAGAATTTGCCTATTCCTTTTATTTTTCATTTTCTTGGATTGTTTTGTTTTAGGCACATTTCTATTAAACAGTATACAGCTGTATTTTAGTGGCAGTGCTGATGGGTTTTTGTTGTTGTTTGGGTTCAGTCTGGCTTCTCTAGGCCTTTTATTTAGTTTGGGAGGACAGGGTTCCTGGCCCTGCACACTTAACAGTGACATCGTCCTCCACTCTGTCTATCTAAACAGCAGCTCCCATGACCCCATCCTGGACCTTGCCATGACCTGCAGCTGCGTCACCTCCTGTACCACATGTTCAAGCCTCTTACTCTCTGTCTCTGACCACCACCACCACTCCTAGTATCAACCTTTACAATTCCTGACCCAGCCAGGCCCCCAGATGCTGAACACAGCCTTTATCACTTCTCTCCCTTCTCAAACTAGACTCCATAGCCTGTCACTCTGTGCACAGATTGTCAACTCTTTGTGCACATATGGCCTTACTCCCCTTTCCTGCCTCCCATTAGAGCAGGGCTGTCTAACCTTTTGGCTTCCCTGGGCCACGTTAGAAGAAGAAGAATTGTCTTGGGCCACACAATAAATACACTCACACTAACAATAGCTGATGAGCTAAAGAAAAACAAAAAACCTCATAATGTTTTAAGAAAATTTAAGAATTTGTGTTAGGCCCTATTCAAAGCCATCATGAGCCATATGACTGACGGGCCGCAGGTTGGACTAGCTTGCACTATAGGATTGGGCAAATCCAATCCTGTTTGAACTCAGCTCTGCTTATTCTTCACCTGCACCCGAGCAGCAAAACTCAGAAGAACTTAGAGCATCACTGAAATGGCCTTTACCTCTACAGTGCTTTTCTCTTAAGGCTGCTTAGCTACCCTCTGGTTTCTCTGAAAATAAAGCCATATGCTCTCTCATACTCCAGAGACAAAATTTCTGGCCCCCTGGCGATGAAATCATTTCTTATTTCAAAGGTTGTGTTCTTTTTAGCAACTTTTCCTATCACTTTAAGACCTAGAGAGGCAGTAGATGGATACGTTCAACTCACTCTCTTAACCAGTCTTCTATCAAGTCATGTAATTGTTAGAAAAAAAACAAATGCTTTCTCATTTAAGTCAAAGAGGATGGGACAAATACTAAGTAAATTAGTAGGGCTGAACCACACAATGAGGGCAGGCCAGGGGCTTTGCTTCATTCCCCTTGGGACCCTTAAGTAACAAAATCAAAGAGAAAACAGTGTACAGAAAGAACCAACCAGGGCCTAGTACCTGTCCCCCTGAGCCAACATACCATAATAGGAGAAAGTGCGCATGGAGAAGAGAAAAGTAACCAAACCTGTGCAGAAAAATAAAGCAGAAAAACGTATTACTCAGTCACACTTAGAATGTTTCTCTGTTAAATGATCAGTCCCTAGAATAAACATTAAATTTAAAAGGTCTTATTATTTTACTTGGTTTCACTACCTCAAAATATGTCTGCTAAACACATCGACTGCACCCTTTATTGCAGGCCTAATGGAACTTTGGCATGAAAAACCTGATCCGTTCTGATCCTTACCTTATAAAACTTCATGTCTATCAGATCCCTTAATGGACATAGAAGATTATTAAAGCTGCAGGCATTTCTGTAGCTCAGGCCTGGAGCGTGGCAAAGCACATTTTTCAAAGTTCGTGATGGTCATGGTGTTACAGCCAACCCCAAGGATCTAATTGGACTGAGAACCTCCAATTCTGCTGAAGGCCTTTTTGAACCTGCATTTGTAGTCCACAGTTCAAGAAGTCAGGCCCCATGTCCAAAGGACATTTTTAGCAGCAAGGAAGAAAACTGATTTGTCATCTCTCAGCCGAAGGAAGTCAGTCTTCTGGGCAGGATGGACTGAGTCAGAGCGGCTCCAGTCCTGAGGTTCATGGCACTGGGCTTTGGTTAGCTGAGTCTCCACACAAAGAAGCACACCAGAACATCCTTCCCCAGCCCTGCAACCCTTCAAGCAGATGGGGTGAGGTCAGCATGAACAGCATGACTACGGGAATGCTACAAAAGAGCGGTTAAATTAAAAGACGTGATTGAAATATGCAATACTTCACACTCTTTCTTTCCAACATGGGCCGAGTAGAATGGCTTCTGCAAAGAAGGGTGGCAAGAAGTAGGGCCCAAAGACTATGCCATCAACATTCACAAACCCATGTGTGGAGTGAGTTCCAAGAAGTATGCCCCTCGGGCATTCAAAGAGATGTGGAAATTTGCCATGAAGGAGTTGGGAACCCCAGATGTGCACATTGGCACCAGACTCAACAAAACTATCTGAGCCAAAGGAATAAGAGATGTCCCATACCATACCCGGATGCAGCTGTCCAGAAAGCCTAGTGAGGATGAAGATTCACCAAAAAAGTTCTATCCATTGGTTACCTATGTACCTGTCACCACTTTCAAAAATCTACAAACAGTAAATTTGGATGAGAACTAACTACTAATTGTGGAATAAAGTTACAAAACTGCACAAAAATAAATAAATAAAAGGATGATTGATTTTGAGATGAGTTGGTGGTTCCAGGGGTAGCCTTGCAGTTTATTTCCTGGACAGAAGCTGGAAAAGAGGGTTGAGAAACATTATAACAAAGCAGCATCAGCTTTGCAGTTAAAGCTGTGTGTACCTCTATTCTGCCACTTCCTAGCCATGTGGCCTCAGGAAAAACTCTCTGCCCCTCTGAGCTTCAGTACAATAGAGAGATAGCAGCACTTATTTTCCCAGGTCATTCAATGAGATCAGAATGAGAAGTATGTACCAAATAAATCATGTGCTGAGTAAATCAATACTCTTATGTTGACAATTTGACCCTTTCCAAACATTCACAATTTCTAAGGACTCCAAATTTCTCACCACTTTTCCTGGTGCCATTACCTGCAACAAGGTGACAAGAGTCAGGGACTTGCATATAGCCTTGCACATAGTGGGTGCCCAGGAAATACTTAGGAGTTTGTTTAATTTAACTGTGTCTTCAACCCTGACTAACTCTCCTTATCACTCTAAGATATAACAGACTTTGCTGACCACTGAAAGAACAGATTGATCTTAGAGCTTCCAAAACTAATCCAGAGATGGGAAGTTAGGGCCCACGGGCCAGGAACAGAGCAATACAGCAAGAAGACTCCTCTCCAGGCCTGGAATAGTATCTGGGAATCAGTGCCTGGGCACATGCAGAGGTAGTCATGCCATAGTTGGTGTTGGTCACCATTTCAGGAAATCCCCAATAACACACTTTAATTCAGACTTCTCAGAACCTTCTAGAAGGTCTAAGAGTTTCTAAAATTATTCCTGGATTTAGGAGTAAAACTTCTGAACACCTCACTTGGTCAGCCACTCACCTGAAATGACCAAGCTTCTTGGTCACCTTATGAGTGTGCTAAACATCTTAACCTTTGGGGTCTCCTCTGTGCTGAGACTTAGAAGTCAATGTAACCACTTAAGTGAGGCATTTTTTCACATTGTCTCTCACTTGTCATGGCAGATACTTGGTTCCATCACATTCACTCATTCCAACCTAATATATTTATAACTTCATCATTGCCAACAGCCAAAGATTATTGCTACGGAGAAATCCAAGTAAGGTCACGTATTTCTCTTTATCTTGTGATCAGCTGAGTTCAGCTTACATAAAGCTAGACCTCTGATTCTCACAGAGTCCTAGCTGTGGAAGGATAGACAATTAGAGATACTTAATGTCTGTGTTAACGTCTTTGCTCCATCATATAGGTTTGAGATCCAAGTGAAATAAAATGGAAAGCCATCCCACAGATTCTCATCAGTCACTTTAATGCCCTCAATAGGTAGCCAGGAATCCAGGGTAGGTGGACACTGCCTTCATTAGAATTCAGGCATTGTTTCGGGTTCAGATGACTTGCTGCAGTCTTACCCTGGCAGCTCAGCTCACAAGCATTAGAATTCACACCTGCTATTCAAAAGATCAGAAAGAGAGGTTCACATTCATCCCCAAAGAGGCCCTGGGAGAGTTATGCTCCATCTTCTTGAATTAAAAGTACAGCTCAGTGGTGGTCAAATACCAGCTTGAGTCCAAAAAGTGGTCTTTGGCAAAGTTCACCCTAGCCTGCCTGCAAATAAGGAGAGGTAGGAAAATGTGGAGTAGCACATAGAGCTAAATTCAGACTACTCAAAGGATGTTAAAACGCACATAATGTCCTTTTTTTATGAGAAGTGCTGACATCAGATAATGGTTATGGCTTCTTAATGTCTTTACTTGTTAAAAGGAATAGTTGGCAATCCTATGTTATATTCTTCCTCCTTCTTCCCATTAAAAAAAAACAAAATGTTGGTCCTTAAAATACAGAAATGTGAAACATCTGAAAAAAGAAAAAATAGCACAACATCTGTGCTGTTAACCAGCTGTGGGATCTCAAGCAAACCACCCAGATTCTTTGGTCTTTGTTTCTTCCTCATGAAATTGGGAGCAAGTGGGGCCAGTGCACCCACTAAAGGTGGGCATGTGTATGGCTTGGGGTCTCCTGTGGATCACACAACTAATAAATAGTAATTTTAAAAATTTTACCGATAGAAATTAATTAGGTAAATTTCAGATATCCCTAACACTGTAGAAATCTAGATCAAGAATTTTGCACAAATACAAGTGTTAGAAATTTTTTTCTTTTCTTTCTATTTTTCTTCTTTTCCTTCTTTCGCTATTGCTCTTGCTCTCCTACCTTCCCTCCCTCCCTCCTCCCCTCCCTCCTACCTTCCCTCCCTCCCTCCTCCCCTCCCTCCTTTCTTCCCTCCCTCATTCCTTCCTTTCTTCCAACTGTGGTTGTGACAGGCCCCCACCCTAGTTCCCTTTTGTTTCTTAAATGCCAAACACAGAGGCATTGGGACCTAAGGAGCCTACATGCTGAGGCAGCTGTCCCCTTCCTGGCTGTCCCCTTCCTGGCTGTTCCCTTCCTGGCTGTCCCCTTCCTGGCTATAACCTTCCTGGCTGTTCCCTTCCTGGCTGTCCCCTTCCTGGTTGTAACCTTCCTGGCTGTCCCACAGCCGACCTTGCAGCACTCACCAGGCCGCCCCTGCGGCAGTCACGAGCCCACAAATCTAATGAGGACAGAGGACAGCCAACAAACCCCTCTTTGAAAGAGCTGGGAGGGTCAAGGCCAGATCTCTGGGAATATTATGGACACAATTCTGACCTCAGCTTTTTGTTCCAATCAACTAGCCAAAGAGTCATAATCCAAAATTGGCCTCTAAAACCGTTCTTGGTACATACCTCAAACTTTCAGCTCCTCCAGTCCCAGAGCAAGAGTTCACTGTGAAGTTAAATATCCTTTGAAACTCCAAAGCGAGAAAATCTTCAGTCAGAGCCCAGGAAGCAGGAGCAATGAGTTCAAATACAACTTCTGCTGCTGACCAGTCCTGTGCCTCTCAGCGATTTAGGAGAATGACTGTAGACCTGTGGAACCACGGTGGCCCAGACCCCGGGGGAATGTTAAGAAGAACTAGGATGGTTCTGTGCATTCCCAGGACAGTGTCTCACCCAGTAAGTGCCCACTGACCAACATTGGCTCAAGACAGTTTTATAAAAAGAGTGACCCAGGGTCTGCAAACAGAGCAATTCTTTGATGTGCTGTGACCACAAACCACGGAGGTGGGGTGACTACAGTTAACTCCTCTTACATGCTTTTTGATTCCCGAGGAGACCCTCTCTGTCTTACTGGCTGGGACCCGACCTCTGGACAAATAGTGACGATGAATTGGCTGCTGCTGCTCCATGTGGAGTTCAGGAACCACAGATTTAAGACTGGAAGACTGTGACCTTAGAGATTGGTGGGTTTAGTGGTTTTCAAACTTAATTTTAGCTATGGAGTCTTTTGTTTAAAACAAATGTGGTATAGAGAGCAGTATGAAAAGCTGGGGGAAGGGGGCATTTCAGGTTAAAGCGGTCAAGGCAGAATGTGGGGGCTAATGCCTCCCAGGCTGCTTCCTCAGCCCTCACAAAGCCCCCAAGAGCAGAGCATCTGAGAACCAGAGAGGCGGTCCAATGTTCTCTCTTACAAATGAGGAAACCGAGCCTTCCCCAAAGTATCTGCAAGTAATTGGAGCGGCCTAAAGTGTTTCTTCCAGAAACTGCTCCCTCAAGTCTTCCCCACGCCACCACGCTGCTTCAATGCACAATTTGCGATGATGACGTATTCTGTGTTTCCTGTTCTAGTTCACGGCGAGTTGCTTCCCAGGATCTCTTGCAGGAAGTTCCGCGGTCATGTACATCCTTCTTGGGGAGCTTGGGTGAAGAGCTCCCCACCCTAGGCGCTGCCCACCCTGTTTTCTATAATAGTCCCGACCCCGCACTGTCTAGCTTACTGATGCTGGGGAAGTTGTTGTCCCTTCACCGGGCCACAGAGCCTGCCCTGGAAAATGGAAATCATAACACCTGGGACATGAACCATATTAGCTTCCTATGGCTACTGCGACAAATCACCAGGAACTCGGTGGCTTCAAACAGCAGAAACGTATTCTCCCGCAGTTGTGCAGGCCAGACGTTCGGAAGTCATGACGCTGGGCTGAAATCCAAGTGCTGGCAGGGCAGGGCTCCCTCCGGGGTTCTGTAGCAGAATCTGTTCCCTTCCCCTTCCAGCTCCTAGAGGCTGCTGCCGTTCCTTGGCCTGTGGCCCCGTCCTTCCAGTCTCTGCTTCCGTGATCTTATGACCCCCTTCTCTCCTGTCAAATCTTCCTCCCTCTCTTCACCCCCAGCACTCTAGCAGATGACAGCAATGAGGCTGGAAATCCAGGATTTTAAGGAGAAATCTCTAAGTTTAAAATGTCAGTAGCTGTCAAATTTTATAACATTCATATTCTTCTGTTCTATAAATATAATCGCTACCTTTTTTCTTTTTATGTGCTTTTGATTTGTTCCATTTTATGTTCAAATAGCCTCCCTCCCTCCTTTTCTCCCTCCCTCTTCTCCTTCCTTCCTTCCTTCCTTCCTTTCTTCCTTCCTTCCTTCCATCTCACACAGGAGAAATTTCCTAAAGTTTTGATTACGTAAGAATGGTTGGAAGGAAAATGGGATGGCTCAGCGGGTTAAGCGCCCTCTTTGCAGCCTGGGGACCAAGAATCGATTCCCAGGCCCAGACTGTGTGGACCCATATGCTGAACTGGAGTGTGCTTCCCATGCAGGAGGCCCCCAGCTCAGTTGTCGCCCTGTGCAACCCCCACCCACTGTGTGGAATGAAACCATGTTAAAAGCTGATGCTGCACAACCATGGAGACTGCTCTGGGCCCTCCCCTTTCTCTCTGTCTCTCTTTGTCTCTGTCTCTCTCTGTCAAAAATAATAAAATAAATCTTTAAAAAAAAATAAGAATGCTTAGTATTTACTTAAGTGGAATCAGGCCTTGGTTATATATTGGTCTTAGGTCAAAATTTCTTTCCTTAATTCTTTGAAGATTTTAGACTTTCTTCTACCAGTCAGTTTTGCTTATTTCCTTCCCAGAATCCTAAATACTCTTTCTTTCTTAATTTATTTAAATAAAATTACAACATGTATGTATTTTCTTAAAAACCAAATAGTTGTACTATACTTACAGTGAAAACATAGTATTATACTTCAGAATACAAATTTTAAAAATTGAGAGGTATTGGATGAGAGGTGGGAGACTATACGAGGAAGGGCACAAAAATAAAAATTTATTTATAAAAAATTGTGTATTTATTCTTATATGTTTAAACTTCAGTCACCTTCAAAGTACTCTCCATTTGGTGCAATACACATATCAAGACACTTTTTCCACTACTCAAAACGGTTTTTGAACTTGTCAATTTTGATGTCTTTTAGTGCTTCTGTCAGTTTTTGTTTCACCTCTTCCACATCAGCAAAACATTTGTCTTTGAAGACTTTTTCCATCCAGGGAAACAAACAAATGAAGTCACTCTGGGCAAGAGTGGGTGAATAGGGTGGATGGAGCACATGAGTCATGCGGTTTTGGGTCAAAAACCGCTGAACACTCAGCATGGTGTGGGCAGATGCATTGTCATGCTGCATGTTGCTTGTGGAAATCACCCATCGTGAAATGGGCAAATATGTTGAAAGATTGTACCAAAAAAATTCACTGAAGCCAAACAGCCTCTCACAACGCCAGCTAGTATACAGATGCAGATGGGTTCCTAGATCACTCACCTAGCAGGGGCGGTTCTACAAGGAGCCCACCCTCCAGAAGGTTTTATTCTGAGTCCTTCCTTGTATGAGTGGCAAACGTCTTTCAACATCCCTCTAAAATTAAAATACATTTCAAG
>PVKE010014702.1:0-34545 GCA_004027555.1 Craseonycteris thonglongyai | reverse complement strand
CGTCCCGATGCCCAGGAAGCTTTGACACAAGGCGCCCCGCCCGGGCCCCCTACCGTGACACAGAGGGGCACATGGCCATCAGAAAGGAGAGACTTGTCCCAAGTCCGGCAGCTACTGATTCGGTCACCCCCCCAATGCCCACCCAGGCTGGGAGGACCAAGGAGCTTTAGGAAGCTGGGTGCAGGGTGGGCAGCCCCAAAGCAGCCGGTGCCCCCGCCCTGAGGTCCGCTGGGTGCAGGGCATAGATTTGTGAACAGATTCCCCACCTGCCAGTGGCCTCTATTCTGGAGGAACAGAAGAATAATCAAATAAAATGTTATGCAACGTAACGCCAGTACTGAGATGTTCTAGAAAGAAAAATTATTAGCAGTGCGTGGCAGCACAGAGTGTGTGAGTAATGGGAGGAGAAAGAATTCAGCTCAGGTCAGGGAGGGGTCCCTGTCAGGACAGGGGAGGAGTGCTTGAGCAATGCAGAAGGGACAGGTCTGTGAGGACCATGAGGTGGCAGTGACGCGCCATTGGGGGCCAACAGGTGATCAAAGCAGGTAAAGCTTGGGGGATGGGCAGCAGATGGAGGAGGACTTGAACTTTATCCGAGTTTGGTACTGGCGCGTGATGAGGCATTGAGCAGGGACACACTATGGCCTGACTTGGAAAATATCACTCTGGCTGCTTGGGGATGAAGAGTCTATTTGTTTCATTTTGTTTCCTTGGAAGAAGGGGGGCAGAGGTAAGAGCTGGAAAACTCCCAAGGAGGTGCGGACGCCAAACATGTCTGAGCTCTTTCCCACGCCCGGCATTCTGGAACCCCGACGCCAGTATAGCTACACTTACCGCGTATCTCACACCCAACTCAGGGAACCTTTAAGAGAATTCCATGAAGGTGAGATCAACCATATTTTTCAATACGTTTTTACAGAATTACAAGTTTATTTGTACCCTTGCAAGGGTGCAAAAAGGGACTGCTCTCACTGGGAATCTCAACATGATTGCGCGAGCTCCCTTATTTACTAAAATCTTGATTTAACATCGGGCAACGTCTACACAAAGACCTGGCTCTCAGAGCAGCTTGTTTCAATTTGAGTTTTCGGGGCTGCCACAAACATGGGGACTCATCAGAAGAATGGCATCATCATACTCATTAAAACTCCACCCATAAATTATATTATGCAAAGGCTTTTCTTAAAATCCAGCTACTATTTCTCTCTTCCTTGTTGGCACTTAGTTTATCTTACCAACCAATGGGAAGGTGCCCCATGTTTTTTTCATAAATGGGTTCAAAACCCAAGAATAGCTGCATTTTAAAACTACAGGTTTTAAAAACATTATTCTAGAATCACTGGTAATGACTACATAACTTTAAAATCATTGAACTGTACACTTTAAAACTGAATTTTGGGGAAGCCAGGATGGCTCAGTGGATTAAGTGCTCATTTTGCAGCCCCGGGGACTGAGGATCGAATCCCAGCCCCGGCCCATGTGGACCCATATGCTGAACTGGGGAGTGCCCCCCATTCAGTTCTCACCAGGGTGAAGACCCCGGCCCAGTTCCTGCTCTGTGCAGCCCTGCGATCACCTGTGGAATGAAACTATGTGGAAAAACTAATGATGTGCAACTATGGAGACTATTCTGGGCCCTCCCCCTTATCTCTGTCTCTGTATCTCTCTCTCTGTCTAAAACAAAAATAAATCTTTAAAACTGAATTTTATGGCATGTAACTTATATCTAAATTCTTTCAAGATTTATTGTTTTGAGAGAAGGTGAGAGGGGGAGAGAGAGAGAGAGAAAGGGAGGAAAGTCCAGAGCAGTCTCCATAGTTGTACATCATTAGTGACATAGTTTCATTCCACACAGGTGGATGTGGGACCATGTGGGGTGGGAACCCCCTGAACAAGAGGCCCCCCAAATGGGAGGCAAGAACCTTCATTGCTGAGCTATCCCAGTAGTTACCAGCTGTGCCACAGTTCAGCATATGAGTTTGCACTGGCTGGGACTGGGATTCGATCCCTGGACCTCGTGGTTATAAGGCAAGTGCTCAACCTGCTGAGCTATCCCAGCATCTCATATCTAAACTTTATAACACTGTTTCTGCTCCCAGGATTTTTAAATGTGTAGGTTTGTAGGTGTTTATTGGTTAAACACATTGTTGGGCACAAAGTCATGTGTCCATGGGAACATTTCTAACATCTGTTTAAACAGCTTTACCTTGAAGGTGCAGAGACACACAGAAAGTGTTTTGTTTTGTTTAAGTTTTTATTGGGTGCCTAAGACTGATAGCCTTTGTCATCTCCAGCAATGTCAGCACATTCATCTTTAAGAAGGAGGGGAAGTTAGGAAGAGAGGGACCAAGAAATGGCAGACCCTTTCAATACTTTGCCATAAAGATGACTCCTGTGTGGCTCGGAAGTTTGTCATGGTCACGCCCAATGTGGTTACTGTGAGCAGGAGACCTCGTGGGCTGGGCCATGCTCAGCTCAAAGCTGCTTCAGTGGGAAGATCCTGGGACCTCCAAGATGAGACAGCAATAAATGGTAAGAATTCTTGTCAAGTCAGACTTCCCGACCACTGCCTGCAGAATCCAGTGTTGACAGAATGGTAAATCCTTTTCTAAATTTACATTTAAAAAATAGGGGAGGGGAAGCTGGGATGTCTCAGCCAGCCCCCGCCTGTGCGGACCCATATGCTGAACTGGGGAGTGCCCCCAGGTCAGTTCTCTCTCTCTGTCTCTGTATCTCTCTCTCTCTGTGTCAAAAAATTAATAAAATAAATAAATAAATAAAACCAAAAAAAAAAGAATTGGTTGCTTTAAATGATGGTTCTCAGGCTCTTTCTGACACCAAATGAAAGGTTCTGTCTTTTACAATAAAATAAAATAAAATAAAAAAATAGGGGACGCTGGGATGGCTCACCCTGTTAATAAGCACATTCTTTGCAGCCCCAGGGACTGAGGATAGAATTCCAGCCCATGAGGACCCACGTCAAGGACTGATGGACATGCAGCTGTGGAGACGGCTCTGGGCCCTTCCCCTTCTCTCTGTCTCTCCCTGTCTCTATCAAAAACAATAAAGTAAATCTTTTTTTAAAAATCAGAAATATAGTACTAGAAGCAGTTCAAAGCCCACCTATTTTTACCATCCCGAATTCCTAAGACTTGAAGGCGCAAAAAGTGGGGGAAAGATGTTTTTTAAAAATGTTTTTTAAAAACTACCAAAACACTCTTTCCCAAAATCTAGCCCATAGCTTTCATAAAATTAAATGTTTTCATAAATATTAATAAGAAAAAACTTGGCCATCTGAGTGGATAACTTTAGTACCCATCTCATGGCTAAAATTTTAGAACAAGGGGTCAGAGGCCTCTGTGTGCTGTGTGGTATTTTTTACCTCTGGATGGTAATGCTAATTTGTAAAAAAGAAAAACAAAACCATATTTCAAAAACAAAGCGAGCAAATGTTATATAAAATTTTTAAAAATATAATAGAAACTAACACAAATGCTGTTCATAATCACATGATATGGGGAAATATTTAATATTAAAATTGGTCTGAGTTTAGTTTGGTTAAATAGAGTTATAAGCATTAAATGTAATGCTTCTTATTCTACCTGGATTTATTGGTTAACTAGGTTCATATTATTAAGATAAATAAGGTTAGGGTTAACTGCTTTAATATCTCATAAAATCTTTTTATTTTTAAAGATTTATTTTTATTGTTTTTGACAGAGAGAGAGAGAGAGATACATAGACAGAGAGAAGGGGGAGGGCCCAGAACAGTCTTCGTAGTTGCACATCATTGGTTTTTCCACATAGTTTCATTCCACAGGTGGGCACGGGGCTGCACAGGGCAGGGACTGGGCCAGGGTCTCACCCCAGTGAGAACCGAACTGGGGGCACTCCCCAGTTCAGCACATGGGTCTGCAGGGGCCGGGGCCGGACTCTATCCTTGGTCCCCAGGGCTACAAAGTGAGCACTTAACCCACTGAGCCATCCTGGCTTCCTCGTATCTCATAAAATCTTAATAAGTAGTCTAAATATGATTTTGTTTTGTTTTGTTTTGTTTTTTTAAGATTTATTTTAGCGGAAGCCGGGATGGCTCAGTGGGTTAAGTGCTCACTTTGCAGCTCCAGGGACCAAGGATCAAATCGCGGACCCAGCCCATGCGGACCCATATGCTGAACTGGGGAGTGCCCCCAGTTTGGTTCTCACTGGGATGAGACCCCGGCCCAGTTCCTGCCCTGTGCAGCCCCGCACCCACCTGTGGAATGACACTATGTGGAAAAACCAATGATGTGCTGCTGTGGAGACTGTTCTGGGCCCTCCCCCTTCTCTCTGTCTCTGTCTCTCTGTCAAAAACAATAAAAATAAATCTTAAAAAAAAAAAAAAGATTTATTGTTTGAGAGAGGGTAAGAGAGAGAGAGCGAGAGAGAGAGAGAGAGAGAGAGAGAGAGAGAGAGAGAGAGAGAAGGGGGAGGGTCCAGAGCAGTCTCCATAATTGTACATCACTAGTTGTGACATGGTTTCATTCCACACAAGTGGATGTGGGGCCACACGGTGGGAACTGAACCTTAGGGCCCCCCCGCATGGGAGATGAGAACCTTAGCCACCATTCCAGCAGTTACCAGTGCACCGAAATTTAGCATATGGGGTTTGCTCCAGCCTGGGCCGGGAATCAAACCCTGGACCTTGTGATTGACAGACAAGCGCTCAACCTGCTGAACTAATCCCAGCATCCCCATAAATATGATTGTTAAGAACTAATAAATTAAATAGATGTAAATGCAATAAAAGGTGGTTAGGTGACACTTTTTAACAATAAATATGTATATTTTAATGTCTGTAGTTAAAAATAGTTTTCCAAAATCTTTTGGTAACTTGACACCTTAGAGTTTTGCCAAGTTAAGTTAAATGTTGGAAATTATTGAAAACTAGATCATTTGCAAATAAGATAAAATATTGAAGCATTATTGGCTAAATAAATCTAAGTTTACGTACTTTTGGCTTCTTATTACAGAGAAACTAAAAGATAAAAATTAAATCTGTCAAAGAATATGGCTTGTGTTTTGTTGAGGAAGCATATATTTCTAAAAAATATGATATATATTTGACTATAAAATAACCTGTGTTTATAGAGGTTATGAAATGTACTCATAAATTGGCCAAACTAAAGAACGCTAATTACTTAGTTTTTAGTTTTCTTTAGAAACTAAAGTTTTTAATGGTTAAATTTCCAATATATATATAATTAAAATTAAAACTATTATAAACAGTAAGGGAAATAACTGAATGCAAGAAAATAATATATATATATATTTGGTAAAAGAACTTTTAAGGTATTATGAGTCCACACAGACTCAGGGAAAATCCTGGAGACTGATAATCTACCTCCATAAGTAGAGGGCAGAAAAAGACCAAAGAAAGATTCTGGCTACTCCAGTCTAGTAATTAATAGAGTTTATTAAGGCAGAGGTCTTCATCTGTATTTACAGCCACTCCCCCATTGCTCAAATTACCACCTGAATTCCACCTCCTGTCAGATCAGCAGCAGCATTAGATTCTCATAGGAACACAAATCCTATTGTGAAATGTACATTCGAGGGACCTAGATTGCACACTCCTTATGAGAATCTAATGCAGTGGTGTCCAACCTTTTGGCTTCCCTGGGCCACATTGGAAGAGGAATTGTCTTAGGCCACACATAGAATACATTAACACTAACAATAGCTGATGAGCTAAAAAAATAAATAAAAACAAGGCACAAAAAGCTCATAATGTTTTAAGAATTTCAGGTTGGACGTGTCTGATCTAATAATGCCTGATGATCGGAGGTGGAGCTGAGGCAGTGATGCTAAACATGGGTTATGGCCGCAAATACAGATTGACATTAGCACAGAGGTTTGACTGCAGAAACCATAATAAATCAATTACTTGCAAACTCCTATCAAAACCCTATCAGCGAGTGATTCTGCCTTCTGGGGAGTTGTATAATTATTTCATTATACACTACAATGTAATAATAATAGAAATAAAGTGCACAATAAATGTAATGTGCTTGAATCATCCCAAAACCATTCCCTCTGTCCCAATCAATGGAAAAATTGTCTTCTACAAAACCAGTTCCTGGTGCCAAAAAGGTTGGGAGCCACTATATTAAGAGAAATCTACATAAAAGGCATGTCTTTGAGAGCTGCAAGATGAAATGCATCCTCACGTCACTAGGTAGGTGTCAAAGGATTATGTAGAATAAAGAGGGAGGGGAGGGCAGTAGTCATGAATACTAGTACGGTACATGAATACTTCCAGGTACAGAAATTACCTTAAATGCTTGACCAAGGCAGGACAATGGCCTGCTGTGTCAGAGTGGGCATCAATTATGATCAGACAGTCTCTAAGGCAGGTTTGCAGTAAGCAATACCCCACCCCCCCCCCCACCCCTTCTGGGTCCAACTCACAGATCCAGCAGAAGTCACATCATGGAACTATCTCTCCTTCCAGCCCCCGTGATGGCTCTTACAATCTCATGCACCCTCTCTTCTTCCAGGCACCCTGAGTGGTCAGTGAGAGGCTTCAGTAGCATGGAGGTAGCTTGCTTAGATGCCGATTGACCACACTGGAGACACAGTACAGACACAAGAAAAGAGATGATTAAAAGAGACAGTGAAGGGAATCTGGGATGGCTCAGCGGGTTAAGCGCTCGCTTTGCAGCCCTGGGAACCAAGGATCGAATCCCAGTCCCAGCCCGTGCGGACCCATATGCTGAACTGGGGTGTGCTTCCCATGCAGGAGGCCCCCTGTTTGGTTCGGGCCCTGGCTTAAGGGGGTATGCCTCCCATGCAGGAGGCCCCCACCCATCTGTGTGGAATGAAACCATGTTGAAAAAACTAATGATGTACAACTATGGAGACTGCTCTGGGCCCTTCCCCTTCTCTGTCTCTCTCTGTGTCTCTCTCTGTCTCTGTGAAAAACAATAAAATAACCCTTTAAATAAATAAATAAAAGAGTGCAAGTATCAATAGCGGTTTTTCCGCCAGGCCCCCAGGATCCAAACCAGTGTTTTAACAAATCACCTAGGCTGGGGGTCGGGGTACTTACAGTATTTACTTGAGTTTTTTTATTTTTTTTTATTTTAAAGATTTATTTATTGTTTTTGACAGTGAGAGAGAGAGATAGAGTCAGAGACAGAAACAGAGAGAAGGGGGAGGGCCCAGAACAGTCTCCATAGTTGCACATCATTGGTTTTTCCACATAGTTTCATTCCACAGGTGGGCGCGGGGCTGCACAGGGCAAGAACTGGGCCGGGGTCTCACCCCGGTGAGAACTGAACTGGGGGCACTCCCCAGTTCAGCATATGGGTCCACACAGGCCGGAGCCGGGACTTGATCCTCAGTCACCGGGGCTGCAAAGTGAGCGCCCAACCCACCGAGCCATCCCGGCTTCCCCAACTTGAGTTTTTATATGTGCTAACAGGTAAGAAATATTAGCAGATTTACCTGGTATAAAAACATAACATTCGGTTTGGATGATGGCAAAGGTGCTCTCCTGTAACTGGGTGCCACAGGAACACCAGAAATTCAAGGTCAGAAAGACAGGTATTTAGTGGGGACTTGGACTGAGAGATCTTCTCTGAGAATGAATCTTGTAGTCTAATCTTTAGATGTTAAAGTGGCCCCAGCCTTGGGAATTTGATCAGCCTCTTTAAGCCACACATGTTGGCCAGAGCAGGTGATGCTTTCTGGTGTGAAGAGGGGCCTCCTCTCCTCTCAGTGGTGTGTGTCCCAGCCCACGTATGGCATGTTTCCACAGACCCCGCTTAGGATAACAGGATCTAACCAGAGACCAAGCAGTTCCTCCCCATCCGGGGCGTGAAGTAACTGACCCACTCTGGTGCACTGTCCCATTGCAGATTCCAGTAAATGGCCCCTATTCCAGAGACAATAGGACTTTGTGCCCTTATTATCGCGGCGCATTGGTCCATGGCAAGCATTAATTAGCTCTACCGCTATGTCCTTTCTTTCCCACACCTTCAGCCTATTGTGTGTCTCAGCCTCAGTTCCCAGCCGGCATAGGAATCAACAGACGCCATGTGTTGGTCGTTTAAATGTGTTGAGAAAGCACCTTTGTCCATCTGGCCAAAGTAGGTTTTCTAGTTAGTAACTTGCTGTTCTTTAAGGACACCATTGTTCAGTGCCACCAACCCAGTTGCTTGTGGGTTATAGGGCAGGTGAAACTCCCATTCAATATCATTCTTTTGTTCGTTTCTGTCCATTGTGTTCTTTGTGACCTGCTGTCACTATCTGTTCAGCAGGGGTGTCCAATCTGCAGTGTCCACATGTGTGTCAGTTGCTAACGCATTTGCTTCCTGATTACTTGGAGGTCTAGACACCTTACAGGCGGGGTTATGGAGGCAGCGGCAGCTGCTGCAGCTATGCCTTTGACTCATAGGTGGGATGGCGTGGGGTGTGTCCTCTGTCTCACTTTTTATTTTCCTTTGGGAGAAACTAAAGTGGGTAAGCAATGACTATAAATTAAACCCATGCAACTAAGGGAAACCCAAGACATCTGCTTGGTTCTTCCCGGCTCCCTGGCAAACCCCATTTCTAGGTTTTCACATTTCTTCATCCTTCATAGTCCATTTAAGCTGGATTTCATTCAGCTGTCTCTTATGGGTTGTCAAGATGTTCTTATCGTTGTAGCTGTATTTTCCAAAGGAGTTGAGACCTTCCACTGCAGCAGGGCTGAGGCCCTCAGAGTGGTACAGAAAATGTTCGAAAAACGTGTTTTCTACTTGGGGTACACCTTCCACACTCTCTAGGAAGGAGGCACCCACATCACTGAGCCAATCACACGAGGCTTCACAAAAAGCCTTGCAAACTTCTTGGAACTATCATAGACCCTGTTGTCACCCTTGAACATCAGGAAAGGTCAAGAGAGCTAATGGAAAAACTGGATTCAGACAGAAGTCTTCCTAATATGGGACTGAAGGAACTGATGAAGATGATTAAATTTTATGACTTTTTGTTTGAAACATTGCTGGTTCTTTAAAACATTTTTGTCTTTTCAGATACAGTAGACTCTCCGTTAACTGGAACTCAAGCAACTGGCAAAATGTTTTTTACTGGTTGCTTGAGATTTTTCCAGTTGCTTAAGAGTAGCAGTTGCTTCAATTCCATTTAACGGAGAGTCTGCTTGCTGGCATCTATCAATCCCCGTGGGTGTCAGACATCTAGAAGTCTTCTCAGTGGCCTGTCTTCAGAACTCAGAATCCAGATTATGGTCTGCTCCAGTCATTAACCTTTGCTTTTCTTTTGTTTCCATAGAGATGCCTCTTAATAAATACGTGATTGCTTGTACTACAGGCCTAACTTTGGGGGCCCACTGGCATCTCCACCTCCTGAAATGAGACACAACTGTTTAACTGAACTGACCTGTTTTCAAGACTGAGACTGGTGTAGTGAGCTATGCAACAACCTACCTATCAACCCACCTGGAATGTGAAACTTCTCAGGAAGTTTCAAAAGCAAGACTCAAGGGGTTCAGCACGGGCCTCCCCAGGGTGTGACACTTTGGCATGTGGATTGCTCTGACCTGAAGACAGTGGAGACCCTCCAGGGCTCATGAGAAATTTATACCTTCCCCTTAAAGAAATTTAACTAGGGGCTTTGCCTTGTGATCAGAGCTATCACCAGAAATGTTTTATGACCTATCTCTAGGGCAGGGCAAATTTCTAACTACTGAATATCTGCTCTTTACATTGACCTTCCTCGCCTCTGAAGTCCCAGGCACTTGACCTAATCCTTAGCTCAGAATGTCATAGAGACCTCATCTGTTCCCCTTCTGTCTCTGGACCTTTCGCATCTCTGGCTCTTGGGTGCGGGGTTCCCTTATGTATGTATGTAATTGAATTTGGTCACTTCTTTCTTGTTAATCTGATTATTGGGTCAGCCAGAAGATCTTAGAAGGATGGAGGAAAGTTCCTCCTCCCCCACTGCACCAAGTATCATCGGGCTTCTTCTCCACCAGGACAGTCTTGGTTTTATAATTAATGCAATGGCTCCTGCAGCAGTTTATATATCCTTGAGAAGTCTAGTCCTTTCCTGCGATGGTTTGACTGTGGATAGGCCAATGGGTGAGTTTTGCAGTTACTGCTGCCTCTGCACCTTTTCCTCATTCAGATTAAAAAATATATATATATATCCTTTCTGAGTAGCTGTTCCATCACGGGGTGCACTTACACTGTTTTCCCCACATGACATTGTTTTTATTAAACAAGACATTTACTGTTGAGAATATATCTTCTCTGCTATATCTTTCTTTTAGTGGCTCATGAAAAAAAACCAAAAAACTGGCTTGTGTATTTCATTATTGGTACAGAATCCAACAAATACCTTAAGCTGAAATGTGTTAGAAACATCTGTACTTTCAGCCAACTGTATAGCAAACCTCCCACACTGGGTAATTTGCTCTAACGTTTTCTTCTAATCTACGGCAGTGTTTTCTCTACACCTTCCAACAGTATTTGCTGACAAAGAAATGCCTTTAGGTTTGTCGACAGATCATTTTCTGTTCATTGTTTCTGCCATTTTTACTGCAGCAGAAAGAGTAAGTGTTTGCCTGATTGTAGGTGTTTTTTGCCTTCTGTCATTATGCAAGAATCCTTTCCAAATATTTATCATTGCTTAGGGAAACATCAGAAAGTACTGGCTGAACAGCACATAACTTTAAATATCACTGGGAAAGATTGCAGAGGTTTGTCTTCATGTTCTGAAAGCTTCCTTTTAAGATGCCTGACTAGCCGTAAGGCTCCCACGTTGTCATTGACTGATATCTCAAGGCACAAGGCGCCTAGGCAAACCCCACCAGCGATCATGGCGGTGGGGTGCTGCCACCAGTTTGCCTTTGTTGGTTTATATCTGAGGCTAACTTCTGGTCACATCTGTACCATGGCTGATGACAAGCTCGTGTCAGGAGGGAGGATGCGTCTCAGCTGCCACTTCCGTGGTGGCTCACCTGGGAGTTATTTGCAGTTTCTTTACAGGAATATTTTGTAAGCCACTTGATCATTTTGAGAGATTAATTTGTTTAAAACTAGATCAGAGACTCCATAAATCCATGCAGCCAGATATACTGAAGTCTAATACATCTCAACCCACTGAAGATGAGCAAATGGGGGGGGGGGTGTTATGCCAACCCCTTGCCTGCGGCCCCCACGTTCTCTTCCTCCAGGACACCTGAGAACCACATGGGGTGGGTGCCCAGCTGACAAGGAGAAGGTGCCAGCAAAAAGCTACCTTTTAGTGTGCCCCCTGCCCAGGGTTGTGACAAAGCTGCAAATGAGGACAAGCATGGGAGAGCCCGGGACACACTGGGCACTCCAGGAGGCCCACGGTTCCTTTGACCAACTCCCCTGAGATCCCGAGGGGAGACCAGAGGTGCTGGGGCCCTGACCAGACTCTCAGGCCTGACAACTCCCTGTGACCTCGTGTGTCACTCCCTGCAAAGCTCAGACTGGGCTCCGGAGGGCGCCACAGGCCCAGTACCAGCTAGACCCCGAGTCCCCTGCTTAGGGAGCCCCATTGAGCCCTGGCCCCTGCAGCCAGCCCAGTGTGCTTCTGCTGGCTGACACCCAGGTGGGCAAAAACGGGCCACCGCCTCATAGACGAGGAACAAGGGGATGTCAGATGTGCCCTGGTCTTGACCTTGGGGCTGATGTTGCCATCTGACTCCATTATCCCCCCTGGTTCCAGAGACAGATCTCCCCCCACCTCCCCCGGACCCCGTCAGCTTCTGTGTGACAGGTACCAGGATGCCTCTCCCAATTCCTGCATGAAGCTGGGCGGTATTTTCAGCTGCAGCCTCTGATCAGGCGGCCCCTGGGCCTGCTTCCTCTGCAGCGGAGCAGAGCTCCAGCGTTTGCTGCCAGTGCACACACCAGGCCGCAGCCTGGGCAAGAGCAGCCCAAATCCCCCTTGGAATAACCTTGCTGCTGGGGATGCCCAGTCTGCAGCAGTGCACTTGGCACAGGGCCCAGGAACCAGTCACGTGTCTCCCAGGCTGCCCCTGGGGAAAGAAACAGCCCAGGGTCCCAAAGAGTGAGGCCACTGCCCGCCATCAATGGGAGGGGTTCAGACCCTTGTTCTGTTCCTTTCTTGTCTCACATTTGCTAGCTCCTGCTTTTCAGCCCCTCCCCATCTGGCCTGGACTCCTCGGTGACAGGGAAATGGCCGCTTACCCTCCACGCAGACGCCTGCCGCCCCGGCAGTGGTTTTGTCCCACAGAAAGGAAGGAGGGTTTTATTATTATTTATGCAAAGTGTAGGCCAGGAGCGATGCGGCTCCCCAGCACGTGACGGCGGCTGGGAGACTTCAGCGGCCTGGCAGCCAATGAATCAGCCTCAGCTGCTGCCAGAGGCTCCTGGGTCCTGGGTGGCAGCTGAGGTTGGGGAGCCAGGTGCCACCTCATCCTCTTGGACCCGATGAGCTCATGCTGGACACCAGCCCGGCTCACAGGAGTCGCTCAAAGGGGCCCGGACCTGGGGGATAAACAGTGCCACACAGCCCTCGGGGTACCTCCCCCCTGTGCGGTGACACAGGGCAGAGTGGGGACACCCCGAGAGCAGTGGGGGGGGCCCCAGCCAGGGTAATGTGTGGGATGGCTCCCCCAGGGTGGGCTGTGGACCAATGAGGGCTGACCACCCCCAACCTGGGCAGAGGAGGAGGCCCAACCCTCATGACGTGGGAGCTACAACCCACGTCACGTGAACCGCAGTTGGGACAGAGGCGGATGCGGGGCCTGGAGAGGAAGCATGTCTGTAGGGACAGGAGCCTATGGTCTCAGGCCACAGGGCAGGGATCCCACCAGAACACCTGGGATGGGGTCCAGCTCATTGTGCGGACAGCAGGAAAGGCCAAGCCCCTGCGAATCCACCCCCAGAGGTATTTGCATATAAAGGACCCTGGGCATCCCACGTATTTGGAATAGAGGCTTAAGCCATTTGAAAATGCTGCATCGATGGCACCTCACAAGCTGGGGCACTTGCGACCCCTCAGGGGGCTGGACATCTGGTCAGCATAGAAGCAACCACATGGCGGGGGTGGGGGCGGGGGCAGAGTCTTGCATCTGGGCTCCACTGAACTGGTTAGAAAGTCCTGGGTGCCCCAGAAATCCTGAGCCTGGGGGTGGAAGCTTGGGCACAAGCCCCCCTTCTCCAGTTTGCTTCAAACCTTTCCCGAATCTGTAGAGCTGGTACCCCTAGGGCACCCCAATTGAGAGCAGCCCCAGCATCTTTGGACCTGAGGACTCAGCGCTAGGCAGCAGTAGGGGTTCACTTCCATCCATCACAGGTGAGTCCATCTCTCACATGCACCCCCAGGTCTGCTGATGGATCTTCCTGGGGCGCAGAGATAGCAAGTCATTTGCCAAGCTCACCTAGCAGTGACCCCCGGACTCGAGGCCCGGATGGCTGAACCAGGGCCCAGCGCAGAGGTGGGGAACCCGGGGACCTTGCACAGGAGCACAGGTGGACTCGGGGAAGCGAACGTGCAGCTGTCACCCGGCCTGGGCTCCTTTATTTCCCTGCTAGTAAGTGCTTAGCTGAAGATGGCTTTCCAGCCGCTGCTGCATGGGGGAGCCCAACCGCGGGGAGATGGGTGGATCCAGCCCCACAGCGGCCTCAGGCAGCTCCCACACTCCCCATGGGAGGGGCCTTCACCGCAGTGCTCCAGCTCCTCGCTTAACAAACAAGGGAAACTGAGCGCAGGGGGCGGCTATGCTGTTTGTTCACCTCCTCCCCCAGCGGGACCCATGCTCAGTGCAGCTGCGAGTGCAAAGCCTGGCAGACGTGGAGCAGCCGTCTGTGCTGTGTGCGTTTCCCAACATGACACGCTGAGCTGACGCTGAGTGTAACATGGACACCTGAAGCCTGAAGCCTGAGCAGCCAATCAGCAGACACAGGTAGTGTGACCTGGGAAAAGGCCCGGAAACCCCGTTTTCCCCGTGAAAACAGGGCTTTCCCTGTCTCTCCAGCTACCTCACTGAGGGTATGTTTGGAAAAGCAGTTTGGGAACCACTGGGTGACACACAATGTCACATCTGGGCCCTGCTGGGCTTCCCCCTGGCTGTCTGAGTGTCTTGGGACTCTGTCGTTGGGATGTCCTTGGCTTTCGCTCCCTCTGACCTGTTGATCTCCCTCCGTTCTCCCCAAGGAAGCATGAGGAGCCCCAAAGTCCTGGGTAGAAGCAACATCGCCACTGAGCCCAGCGGGGCTCCATTAGGCTGGGAGGGGTCTCTGGTGGCCTCACAGCCTGTCGTACCACAACCTCACCAGCAGGGTGGGTGCTCCCCGGCTGGGGTCACTGGGCATCAGGCCCCCAGCCAGCAGCCTCCAGGCCAGGGGCCTTGTCTTCTCCCAGAGCCCCTGGGCCCACCCACCTTCCCCTATGTACGACCCAGCAGGCCCCTCAGCTGGGCACACACGGAAAAGGGAGGGTATCCAGGCTTCGCCATACTTTCCACTGTAGAGCCCAGCCCTGTCAAGCCCCTAGAGGCTCATCCCACAGGCCCCAGGCCCCAAGGCTGATCCAAAGCTGGGGGACAGGAGGGATTGGTCTTGGTGAATCTGGGGGACTTGGGGAGCCCAGGGTGGGGGCAAGAGGGGTGGACCTTGGGAATCCAATTCCAGCCAGGATCCCAGGCCAGAGTGTCCTGGTGAGGTATGGGGTACAGAGGATCCCAGACAACAGGCCCCACCCAGGTAGGTGGCTGGTTGAGGCAGGTAGAGGATTGTCCTGCCCCAGCTGCCGGAGGGCCGTGATGTGTATGAGCCCAGCTGAGGGGAAACCAAGGCAGGCCCATATCAGCACCTCCACATGGTCACCATCCCCACTGCCCCACCTGCACCTTGGAAGGCAGCTCTGAGCAGGCCTCTGCAGTCTTCCTCTTGGAAGAGGCCCTGCCCCTGGGGAACTCGGCCCCTCCCATGGGGCCGTGCCTCCTCCCTGGGGAGCCCTTCCCACTCCACTCCAGCTCAATTTGCTGGTGCATTCGCTATTTCTCACTCCCCAAGGCTTTGTAAACGTTGCTCAAAGCTGGGAGGAAAGACATTCTCTGAGTATGACAGGAACTGGGCTGGCATGGGAATCCCACTCAGGCGGGAGATGGGAACAGGTGCCCCAGGAAGCGATCAGGGAGGGGCTGACCGCTCTAGGCTGCCCCTCAAGTAAGAGAAACTGACCAAGAAACAGACCAGAGGAGGAAGGGCAGGCGGGCAGATGCCTGGGATGCCCCCTGGGGCTGGCTGGCCTCCAGCTCCTGGCTCTCCCATCCACGAGGGCTGCACTTCTCCCACTCCCTCCCACTCCAGGCTGGAGGGTCCGTGGAGGTCCAGTGGGCCAGCCCTCACCACTGCATGGGAGTCAGAGTTCCTCGGGCCTGGGATCGCTGAGGGAGGGGGGCACCCGCAGAAACTCCTGGGAGGCCGGCGAGGCATCGTTCTGGACTTTCGGGGTAAGTGTGTGCAGCTACATACTGGAGAGCAGGTCAGTGCCATTCACGAGGCTGGCCTGGGGCACCCCCAGAACTGGGCGGGAGCCTAGTGGGACTTGGGGGTGGGGGAATATGTGGTTGGTGCAAAAGACAGAAGAGCCAGGGGTGGCAAAACAGAGGCAGCCCTGCCAAGCCCACCAGGTGGGGACAAGGTCTCTAGGGTTCCGCTGGTGCTAGAGTCCTGAGCCTCCCCCCAGAGAGGTCCCTCCAGCCCCACCTGTTCTGGAGGCCCCTGAAAAGGCTGAGATGACAGTATAGCAGCTTTATTGACCAGACATAGCAGCAAGAAACAGCAGCGGTGGGGCCTGGCCAGGGGTCAGGCTCCGTAGAGCCGAGTCCGGGGACCCCCACATCTCTCCCCCCATGCCCTCCTGGAGTCCAACCTCACCCCTGCTCTGGGCCCCCTAAAATGAGGGGTAGCAGAGGTAGGGTCCTGGAGGGGTTGGGAAGTCAGGGGCAGCCAGAGCGGGGCCAGTGCCGGGTCCCCATCTGCCCTGGTGGCCGGTGGGAGGCGATTCGTGCAGGGGTGAGGGGTGCAGGCAGGGGGGCGAGCGACCCGGCTCACCACACAGAGCACCTGTGGGCAGGGTTCATGGGCGAGTCTTTGGGGCAATGGAAAGCCCGGCCAAACTCCTCGAACTGCGACACGCTGCCCAGCACCCTGGGGTGGGAAGAGAGACCCACAGAGTGTGGGTCCCAGCACCCCCGAACTGTCCCTTCCCCCCCAGACACAGGAGGGGCTGCGGCCCAAGCCGGCAGGTGGCCGTACCTGTAGTGCTCGGGTGCGTGCTTGTCGGTCAGCACTTGCAGGTAGATGGACTGCGACCGCCGCTTGATGCACCAGTTCTGGGCCCAGGAGGGGGTGCAGGGGAGGAGATGCGGCCAGGTGTCCCCTGCCCATGCCCGGAAACAGCCCCCACAGCCCAAGCACACTAGGCCTTACCCCCACCCACCCCCACACAGCCCACCTGGGCAAAGGCAATGAAGAAGAGCTGGTTGTGCGTGTACTTGAGCCGGTGCAGTGGGTGCTCCGGGCCATGCTCCCGCACCCACTTCTGGTACGCCTGGGTGCAGAGTAGAGCGGTGTGCAGTGTGCATGCGCTCCACCCCTCCACGGCCCTGCTCTGTGCACACCCACCACGCGGAGCCCCGGCTCCCGGCCTCCCACCCTCCCAGGAAGGCTGACCCCAGGCGGTACCACCTCTCCAGGGAGCCCTCCCTCCTCTCCCAAACGCAGGGCCTGGGAATCCCGGCTTTTCCAGGGGACCCCGTGCCCGGCACGGGCCCCTCCCCCCCAGAGGGCAGGAGCAGGGATGGTCAGCCCCGCAGGGGTGGCTCACATAGTAGGCCAGCTTGAGGCCGCCCATGTCGGCAATGTTCTCACCCAGCGTGTGTTTCCCGTTTACCTGCCAAGAAGGGAAGCACTTGGGGGTGGGGGCTGACCTCCCTCAGGCCTTGCCACCCTGGGCCCCTGCCCCCCACGCCCACCCTCCTCTGCCCTTTCCCAAGGGGTTCGGGTGGGACCGCAGTCCCTTTGTGTCTTGGGGCCCTTGTGAGTCTCCGGGAGCCCGTTTACGGCCGTGTGAGTGTGCACGCAACCCCGGGTGTGTGCGCGGGGACCTGGGATGGGGTTCGCGTGTGCACACGGCTGTCCCGGCCAGGCGGCCTCACCCGCTGGTTGTAGACAGTGAAGTTGTCGTACAGGTGCACGATGCACTCGGCCTTGCGCAGGAAGCGGCGGTAGGAGGCCTCTGTCCACCAGTGCAGCAGGTTGCCTGCGCGGTCATACTGACCCCCTGCAGGGGGCGGGGGCGGTAGGAGGCTGACCCTCACCCCAGAGCCTGGGCGGGGTACTGGGTCCCCTCACACACACACACCCCCACTGTGCGAAAACAGAGGGTCCTGCAGTCAGCCCCCCGCCACCCTGTGCCCCCACTGCCTGCTCTCCCTCTCCCACCTCCCCCCAGGCCTCCCACCCACAGGCCTCACCCCAGTCGTCGTAGCCATGGGTCAGCTCATGCCCGATGATGGTGCCAATGCCCCCGTAGTTCAGAGACCTGGGCCCACAGCAGCAGTGTCAGGCACCCACCGCCCCCTGAGCCTCAGGCTGCTGCCCAGGAGGCCACAGCGGTGTCCACAGGGTCCCGGCCCCCCCCCCCCCCCACCTCAGGGATAGGTAAGAGCGGCCAACGATACAAAGAGCTGCCTTTAAAGAAATAGTATCTAACAGCTGAGGTAGGGGAAGAAACAGGGTTGGAGGGAAACTGAGGCACCCCATATGGGAGTTTGGCCTTTTTCCTCCTTACTAAGGTCGCTCCAGTTTTGAGACACTTGATGAAATTTCAACAGGTAAGGGGGGGACTCACGACATTAAAAAAAAACCCACCAATAACTATGTATTTCCCTAACCCACCAAGGATGAAGTGGGACTACGGAGACCCAGGGCCCGCAGATGTTGTGGCCCCGGGCCCAGCCTGCGTTGGGGGCGGTCTAAGCAGCCCCCTCCCACCCTGCAGACCAGGCCACGTTCTGTACTCACTGCGGAAAGTCAGGGTCGTAGAGCGTGGGCTGCAGGATACCAGCAGGGAACACTGCGGGGAGGGCGTGGTCAGCACCAGACCTGCCCACCTCCAGACCCTGCCCTGGTCCAGACAAGCCCTTACCCATCTGGTTCTTGTTGGGTAGATAGTAGGCGTTGAGTGCCTGTGGGGGGAGCAGCCACCTATGGAGAGAGGCTGGGGTCAGCTGGGGGGCATACACTCCCTCCCCAAGACCCCCACCTCTTCACCTCCTTCTTGAAGGCTGCTCTGGTGGCCCAGCCTGCAGCCCTGTCCTGTCCTACCCCCCCCTCCCCACCCCAGACTGAGCCCCAACCCCAACAGCCCCCACCTGGTCTGCGTAGGCCCTGGGCCCCGGCACCAGCATGGTGAGAGGCAGTCTGTCCCACCAGCCTCTGGGCTTTGGTGGCCTCACCCCATGACACACACACACCCCAACCCCCGGCTCCCGGCCAGGCACCCACGTGGACTTGTCCACCTCCTGCCGGATCTTCTTGACTGAGAGCTGGATGCTGAAGCGGATGCTGTTTAAGATGTTCTTGAAGTAGGTCTTCTCGTGGACCTCAAACTGCACGGGGAATGGGCAGCACTTAGGGGCCGGGGCCCAGCCAGCACCCTGCAGGCCATGCGCCCTCCCGAGGCCCATCAGCTGAGGTCCCTGTCATGGCGGTGGGCTCCCTTGGGGTCTTAGCCAGAGACCTGGTGAAGCCCAGGCTGGGGAGGGACAGGCCAGGGGGCAGGCCCACCTCATACTCCTTGTCCACAGCATCAGGCTCGAGCAGGATGTCTGGGTAGCCCACCATGACCATCATGTACTGGAGCTGTGGCCGAGAAGGCAGTGAGAGACGGCCCCCCACCCACCACAGGAGAAGCTCCGGCTCCAGCCCCGGGGTGGGGCTCCAGCAGTAGGGAGAGCAGCAGGCCCAGTGAGGCCAACGCCACAGGGGGCGCCATTGTCCGCTCTGTGATCCCAGCACCGGGCACACAGTAGGACCAACGAACGGGAACAGGGTCCCACGTCACCTTGGCCCGAGCAGCTGCCTTGGTCTCTGCGTCCATCCAGTCCAGCTCCTCCAGGCGCTGGCCCAAGATATACTTGATGTCTTCCACCAACTGCTGCACCTGCAGGGCCAGGGCTCATGCTCAACGCAGGAGGCCTCAGTGCTGGGCCCCCAGCACCTGGCCCGGGGGTCCCCCTCGTCGCTCAGCACCACTCCCTAAGCTCAGCGTTTGGCATGAACATGCAGGGGAGACCTTGGACGGGAAGACTCAGGCCCTGCACCCCTGACAAAAGCATCGACTGCTTATGTTCTTAAGGCCACTCCCACTGAGCATGGCAGGACCAGTAGGGATGGGCCTCCCGTGGCTGACAGTCCAGGTAGGCTTCCTGGAGGAGGAGGCCTGGTAAAAGCAGCCTGGAGCCTCAGAGAGGGCGGGGCCCTAAGCCTGCTGCCTCTGCTGCCTCTGGCTGCAGGGGCATATGGGGGGGCTCCCCCTCCTCAGACCAAGGCCGTGCAAGGATTCCACGCCCAGCTCAGCACCCGCACCCCAAGCCCAGGGCAGCCTGACCTTGGCCTTGCTGGCGGCTGAGAAGTGCTCATGAACAAAGAGGGCCCCGAGCGCCATGCCGAAGTGGCGGTTGGCTTGGCCCAGGCAGACCCGGGCCAGCTCCTGTGGCTTGTCGCTGCCCTCCATCTCCCGGGCCAGCTCATGCAGCGCCTCGCGAAACGGTGGTGACAGGTGCTCACTCAGGACCACCACCACGCGCCACACCAGGTAGTTGTGCAGGATCCTGAGGGCCAGGCGAAGCAGGTGGGTATCCAGACAGGGTCCTCATGCATGGACCCCCCTCCCCCGGTGCCCCCAAGCACTCCACAGGAGTAAGGGTTACGCTAGGCACACAGAGGCAGAACCTGCAGCGGCCCGAGCCCTCGTCAGGGGAAAGGGCTGGGCCCACACACAGCAGGATGCACGTCGGCCACTGAGCAGACCATGGCGGTCAGGGCTCACGGGTCCGCATGGTTTCCTGGGGTGCTGGGGGGGGCGGGAGAGTGGGCTGACCTTGACCGGCCTCTGTTCCTCTCCGAGGCGGACAGAGGTGTGGGAGCCTTTCCCCAAGGTATTCCAGGGGCGGGGCAGAGCTGTGGCCACACTTGCCCTTTCTGACAGCCAGACCTGCTCAAGCCTCAGAGTCCCCAGCTGAGGCAGCTACCACTCAGGGTCTCACACAGAAGGTGGGAGAGCCACGCCTGAACCTGGGGACCAGGACTCCGACTCCAGTGCTCCTCACAGGGAGCCAGGGTGGCTCCTGGACAGAGGTGGGGGTGGGAGTTCAAAGCTCACCAAGCAGAGAGGTGGGGTGCAGGGCAGAGGTGGGTGGGGGGGTCCCTGGCAGCTGTACCTGTGGGGTGTGGAGCGGATGAGCTGCGACACCTGCTGCATGTAGTCTGGGGCCAGCAGCACCACCTCTTCCTCCTCCGAGAAGTCCTCCTGGAAGATCTGGTCCAGCAGCCACTTCCACCGAAGCTGGGAGGCCATGATGGGGACAGTGGGCCCGGGCGTGGCGAGGACCACAGAAGACAGGACGGGGGTCAGAGGGCACGGGGGGTCCCTGAGCGGGGATGACCCAGGGATTCCAGGATCAGCACTGGGGCCGGGCTGCACTCACGTGGGGGGTGAACTTCTGCAGCTGTCCCAGTGTCACCTTGTTGTACACGGAGCTGACATCTCGCCGGAGGTCATCATACTCTGACACTGTGATCTGAGGTGGAGATCAGAGTTGACCCAGGCCCTGCCCAGCGCCCCCTCCCCCCAGCCCACGGGGGCTCCCTGCCCACGTTCGCCAGCTGCTGCTCCAGCTGCAGGATCTCCTGGGCCTTCTGCTCCACGGCGTCGGCACCGAGCAGGCTCAGCAGGCGCTCCATGAACACGCGGTACGCGGCCAGGATCTGCACCAGGATGCGGCTGGGGGTAGGTGCGAGGCCCTGGACCACCCCTCCCGAAGCCCTGCATCCCCACCGCGTGCCCCCACACCTTCTCACTCTCCTCGTCCTGAGCTAAGTACAGGGTCCTTTCTGGCAGGGTGAGCCCGTCCTGGTCAATCTGGGAAGAGAGATGGGAGTCGGAGATCAGAGGTCAACCAGCCGGGTTCAGGCAAACAGACTGAATCCTCATTCAAATACCCAAACAAAGGCCGTGCAAGACATCCATTGTCAGTCCCAGGAGCACAGAGATGAGAGCCCCTCCCTCTATCCAGAGAAGAGGGGGGTTGAAGCCTCCACCCCGACGGGCCTGGGCTGGGGACCACAGGGGGGCTTCCCGCCCCCCAATCCTTGCTCCTATAAGCCTCCCCGCCTGAGGGGCACAAGCAGGCGGCACTGGCTCCAGGGCACACACCTCCCTCCGGGCGCTGGGGGAACTCGCAGCTCCCGCGGCTCCGCTATGACTCGAGGGAAATTACTGGCTCCCTCCTCCCGCGCTCCGCCAGCGCCAGCGCGCGCTCGCCGGCTCTCCCCTCCCTCCCCTCCGGCACCGGTGGCCGGGAAGCCGGCGCCGTGAGCCCGGGCCGGGCCGCGGGCGGGGGACACTCACGCGGATGACGTAGCGCGAGGAGTTCCTGTCGTCCAGGCTGACGGTGAGCGAGAAGAGCGCGGCGGCGCTGTACACGCCCTGCGCCTTGTACAGCAGCTGGTTCAGGTCCCAGCGCTCGGCGGCGCCGGGGTCCCAGCCGCCGCAGTCCTCGATGACCTCCAGCATGGGCCTGGGCCCCAGCCTCTCGATCTCGCGCATGTCGAGGCACGAGCGGAAGAAGGCGCGCACTTTGCGCTGGGCCGCGCCGCCGGGCCCACCCGCGGGCCGCGCCAGGAGGCGCCGCAGGCGCTCCTCGTTCTGCTCCCCGATGGCCGCGATGGTGCCGTAGGTGAGCTTGTCGTCGGGGATGGCGTGGCGCCGCAGCCAGCCGCCGCACGCGAAGGAATAGAAGTCCTGGCAGGGGTCTATGCTGGCGTCCAGGTTGGCGGCCAGGAAGCGAGCGGCGCGCGCGAAGGCTTTGCGCTCCGGGCAGCCCTCGGGGCAGGCGCCGCCGCCCGCCGCGCTCGGGCCCAGGTACTTGAGCGCCAGCATGGCAGCCAGGATGGCGCAGAGGCCGGCGGCGAACACCAGCCCCGACAGCAGGCACACCTCGCGTCGGTTCCAGCGCGGCAGCCCGGCCCCGGCGCCCGCGGTGCTGCGCGCCGCGCCCAGCGGGAAGCCAGCGGGCAGCGAGGCCCCTCGCGCGCCCGCAGCGCTGCAGCGGCTCAGGTACTTGACCTCCTGGAACTCGTCGTAGTGCGCCGTCATCGAATACGGGGCCTCCATGGCGCCGCCGGCGCTGCTGCGCAGCCCTGGGCGAGCTCGGCTACAGGCGGCGCCCGGCCGCCAGCCTCCTGCTGGGACTGCGCACGGCCCCCGGGGCCGCAGCTGCGGAAAGGGCAGACGCCGGCTCAGGGGCCGGAGCCCGCCGGCACGAGGAGGGGCGCAGGCCCGGGCCCAGGGGCTGGAGGCCACCCCCGGCCCCGGCAGCGGGCAGGCCTGAGGCCTGGCCTCCCTGCGCCAGGGGAGAACGCGGGAAGCGGAGAGAGTGGCCGCCGCCTCCCGCCAGCTCAGTGGCATCGTGTAACCTGGCTTGTCTCTCCCTGCACACCTGTCACCCCCGCAGATTTGGGAGGCCCCTGGTGGAAGGTAAGGAGCGCCCAGCAAAGGGGCCTGGCACGTAGTAGGCCCGAATGAAAGCCGGCTTCTCTTCCCTTTGCCTTTATTGTCCACGACCTGCTGCAGCCAAGGCCAGGAGAGGAAAAGCGGAGGCTGCAGGCAGGAGGGCGGCCAGGGGCGCGGCTATGCGGACCCTGGAGCCGCCATCGGCCCCCCGCACTGGAAGCAGACGCTCAAGAAAGCGGCTAAAGAACCAAACTTTGTCCTCTCGGATGCCAGCAGGGCCATCGCCAGCCCTGAGCCCTGTTCAGTAGCTAGAATACCTGCGAGCCCCTTTGCCAAGCGAGGCGCGCCGTCCAGCCCAGGATGGGGAGGACCCTGACAGCCCCAACGAGCTAGCCCGTACCGTCCCCGGCCTCCCCGGCCCGGCCCGTGGCTACTCCGGGCTTCAACAGGTCCTCTCAGGAACTCAAACTTGGGCGAAGTTTCCCCCCTGGCGCGAAGGGAGCCGGCCCTGCGCCCCGGAGCTCTGGGCGCTGAGCCTCCGGCGCCGCGCCCCGCCGCGCAGTGCGCGGAGCTGGGGAGCCAAGCCCGGGAGTCGCAGCCGCAGCCGGAGCCCGAGCCGCGAGGACGCAGACAAAGCCCAGAGGCTCTGCGCCGCGGCGGCGATGGTAGCCGGCGGCAGAGGACCTGGGTGCCACTTACCCGGCAGGTGCGCCCCCGGGCCGAGGCGGAACAGAGCGGGTGGAGCCCGAGCCCGAGCCGGAGCCGGGCGGGCGGCCGCTCTCCGTGCGCCCGCCGCCTCCACTGCCGCGGCGCTGCGCCGCCCGCCGGCCCCGAGGGAGGGGGCGCGCCGGCGGCTCCACCCTCCTCCGCCCGCCCGCGCTCCCCGCCTCCCCGCCTCCATCCCGGCTACCTGACAGCTCGGTGGCAGCTCGGGGATATGGACGGACGGCGGCTTCGAGGACACGCTCCAGAGGTTCTTGCACCAGCTCCGGGCTCGAAGATTCCAGGTCCAGGGAGGGCTCCCGCTAGTTCCGCGAAGGGGTCCCCTCCAATCCCATGCCCCTACTCAGGGCCGCCGAAAAGGGGCTCAGGCCGGCCTTGAGGTGCGTGGACCGTCCCAGCAGAGCTCACAGGCCTGGAGCACCGCCCCAGGAGGACTCCCCGAAAGGCGTCAGGGTGTACCTGTACCCGCCTGGCACAGCGCCGGGCGCAGAGCGGACTTCAATGAGGGCCCTCCCTGCCCCCCACCCCCCTTTAGCCCCTACCCATCCCAGCTCTACCCTAAGATGTCTGGGGTTTGGTTGGCTGTGCAACTGTCACCCAGCCCCTGGTGGAGGCGGCTGCAGGAAGGGCTCAGGCTGCAAGCCTCCCTCCTACCTGGACTGGCCTTGGCACTGCTGGGAAACCCCTGCCCAGAGAGGCAGAAAGGAACTGGGGGGACAAAAAGATGCCCCCTGCTGGAGACAGGGAGGGAGGGTGCCTGCCTGCTTTGCCCAGCCGCCCAGGCCTCGCACCAGTCCTGGGATGTGGGCTGCTGGGGGGACGCCCTACCTGTGGGGAGACTCAGCGTGTATCCACCCTCTTCCCCTACCGCTTGCCTTTTCATATGCGACCTCCCTCCCGGGCTCCCAGCCCTTGAGGCACAGGGAACCTGGGGTTTCTTGGATGAAGGTTGTTGCTGTTTCTAGAGCCTCTGCTTTCTCTACCCTGTCCTGCCCACACGCTCTGCTTCCGGTGCCCCTAGCAGGGGACCCCACAAGGCACCAGCACTCCCACCACTGCCAATTCCAGCCACGGAGCTCCATCTGATAAAAACCATGACAAGGCAGGGCTCACAGGACTTGTGGCCCTGTCCCCTCCATAGGGCCGTTCGTCAGTCCAGCCACTGGGTCCCGGGCCCAGAAAGGCCATCTCTGGCCCCTTTCTGCCTGTCCCACCTCTGTCCACCTGTCTGTCTCTAAGCCTCCGTTTGCATACTCTGCCTCCACCCCTGGCCGTCTTCTTGGGCCTGCTTAATTCCACCGAGAGGTGCGATCATGTAAAACGTGGTGATTCTGTGAGGGGGAGGGGAGGGCAGGGCAGTGGCAAAGTGGCTCTTTGTGCTTTTAATCTGCATTTTCCTCCTCAACGTTTTGTCTCCAGGAGGATACTTTCCCAGCCTTTTCAGGCCCTGATTGCTATCATTTCTCCAGCAATGACAGCTTTTATTTTCCCTGAAATGCATGCTGTGAAATTTCCAAGAAATATAAAAGTAGGCATTGTCTCAGGGAGCCCACTCCCGACAGAAAGATGAAAAGGCAAACCTGTGGCCCAGCCCCTGGGAGGGGGGCCCAGGTCAGCCTTCGGAACCTCCTTCTGGACTGAGTCCCAGCCAGGTGGTCCTGCCTGCAGGCCTTGCCCAGCTCCCGGGTCGGTACAGCACCTCAGCCTCACACAGTCCGGAGGCTCCCAGCCCTGAGCTCCGCAGCTGCAGCCGCATTGACTGGGGGGTTGGGCCCATGACCACACGTCCTGGGGGGGGCCCTACCCGCCCACCGATAAAAGTGACAGGGCCCTACCTTCTCAGAAGGGGTTGCTGAGCAGAGGTGAGTGGAGATTCCTCATTTTCTTTTTTTTGTCAAACTTATTGGGGTGACATTAATAGATATCAATTACATTGTCTCCAGGTGCACAATTCTACATGACATGGTCTCTACGTCGCATTATGTGCTCACCACCCAGAATCAGCTCACTGTCCATCACCATGTGTTTGATGCCCGCTCCCTACTCCCCCCCATCTCTCCCACCCACCTCTCCCCTCATTTTCATTTTGAGGTTTCCAGTGCTTTTCCACCCCTCCACCCCCATTGTCAAGGTGACCCCTCTGAGGAGCAAAAGAATGACAGGACCCCGCAGTAGCATCAGATAAGCCCTGAGTGATGCCAAAGTGTGCCCAGCTTGGGGGGCGGGGGCACAGGAGTGAGGGAGCACTGCCAGAGCTGCCGTGGACAGAGAGCCTGGGGGTGCAAAGGACGGAGGCTAGGGACTCCCTTCTGCTCCCGAACCCCTGGCCTCTGCCCCTTCTCCCACCAGATCCCAGCTCACCCCTGCTGGGATCTGGGTTCCAGGAAGGAGGTGTAACACAGCCCTGACTCATAGGTGACAGCAGTTCTCACACTAATGACTCCATCTATTCAGGTGCTAAACGTTTTGCTCCAAAAGGGGGCTGCCAACCCAAATCCAGGCTTGGCCCAACCTGGAGCACAGCCGTGAGTGGATGTGTGTCTGTGTCCCTCTCGCCTGCACGTATCGGCGGGGGACAGACTGGGCCCCCCTGTCCACCTGCTGCTCAAGTCCCTCAGGAGCTGACTCCCACCCCTGCCTCTGCTTTAGGAGATGCCCCCCAGCCTCCTCCCTGCCCAACCAGGTCTGCCGTATCCTCTTAGCCCTGAAAAGCATCCTTCCACCCAGCTCCCTGCTTTCCGCCCGGCCTCCCAGGGCTCATCCCATCTATTATTCAGAGCACAAGATGGATTTTTAATTTGAGAAATGAAATGACTCTCCCAAGTGGCCAGGGTGGCAGGGAGGGGGCAGGGAAGGCCAGAGCCACAAGGCAGCCGCCACGGTGCTGACTCAGGCTCTTCTTGGAAATCTGGGTGCCCCGCTGCAGCCCTGGGAGACGCGAACGGCCCAGGGACTCCAGCACCCAGCCTGCCCGTCATTCCGCCTCGTTACTATGACCAGAGCCGGTGAGGGCTGCACGTCCTTCCTGCCAGGCTAGGGAGGGCCAGACCCTCTGCTCCACTCACCTCAGATTCTGAGCAGCGAGAGATCCCTGGCCTGGCCCCTCTCCTCTCACCTCCTGGCCCTCACTGGGCTGGGCTTGAGTCTCCCTGGACACACCGGCTGAGCTCCTCTGCTAGGTCCCAATGTCACGCATGCCCACTCAGCCTAGACAGCTGCCCGGCCTCCCCACGGGGCTGTGGCTCCCAGTGCGCCCGCCCCACCTCACCCCTCATGGTAGAACTCACATGGCCCACACGGCGTGGCCTTCCACCATCACCACCACGCTCTGCTTCTGGTCACTCTGGCCTAGTTTCATTTCCCAGAATGTGGCTGGCTCTCACGTACCTCAGAGCCTTAGCACGTGCTGTTCCAGCTGCCTGGAACACCCTTCTCTCCTCACCTCTTCCCTTGGCCAAGTGCCACTCATCCTTCTTGGGATGTCCGCCTCTCTGTGTGGGGACATCATGTACTGGATTCTTGTACCTTGGTATTCTCGTGGTCTCTCTTCCTCAGCTCCTTTGGGATCCCGGATTTTTCCATCACCCTGTCCTCCGCGTCTGTGGAGAGGGCTCAGCCAGTTGGGGGTGGGGCCGGATTGACAGAGCCAAAGCCGGGTGGTGGCCACGAGGGGCAGGGAAGAGAGGGGGTGCAGAGAGTCTGGGGTCTTCGGGCCTCCAGCTCTCACAGCGAGGTCCCTCGGGCGTGGGTCTGATAGGCCACAACCGGCCGGCTCAGCTCCTGCTGCAAGAAGCAAATAAGGCCACAGGGGCTGGGTGCTTATAGGAAGGCGGATCCCTTCCTGTCAGGGTCCAACGGCCACTGCCTGAGACTACAGAGGGGCTGGGGGGCGTGGGGTGGGCAGAGGCCCGAGGAGGCAGCGGGTCCTGAAGGCCCATGTCCTTGCATCACAGGGTCCCTGGAAGGTTCCCTCCCCCAAAGCTCCATCATCATTTCAAGTGATTGGAGCTTAGGGGGATCTTTAGATGAAGCTGAGGCCACTAACTGTGCCTTATAGGACAGAGAGCAGGGCTCCTGAGGGGAGGAGACAGAAGGTCTCCAAGGGACTCAGGGGGCCAGGGCCCCGGGTGGGGCCTCCTTCTAGACCACGGGGGTGTTGTCAGAGAGCCCTCAAAGTGCAGCTGTGGAGTAAAGGACAGGAGTGCCCGATTTGGAGCGCCCTTGTGACACCGTGTGTCACTGGGAACACCCACGCCCACCTCTGCCGACTGCCAGCCTGCCCGCGGGGCTGGGGCCCGGGGTGGTAGGTGGCAAGAGGTCCCCACCTCTGAAGGTGGGGGTAGGTCAGGTTAGAGACAAGCAGCGGGGTGCCAGGGACCCCAGCCACAGGCCGACCCCTCAGCAGACAGCGTGGCTGCTGAGTCTCACCGTCCCTGGGGCCTTTTGCAGAGGAGCCAGCAGCAGGTGCACCCTAGACCCCTGACCTACAGACACTGAGATAATACGCCCGGGGCTGAGGGCAGGGCCGCTGGGGCGGGGCTCTCACGTGGGGCTCAGGCATTGGCGGCGGCAGAGGTCAGCTCCTTCAGCTGCTGAATGAACGTGTCCACTCCTCACTGGCTATCACCCCAGGGCCGCTCTCAGCTCTCGAGGTTACCCACATCCTTGGGCTTGGGGCCCCTCCATCCCCAAAGTCATCGAATAGGCTGACCACACATCCCATTTTAAACGGGGCAGAAAACAACGGTACTGTCCCCTGTCAAACGGGACGTCTGGCCAGCCGTCTCACTGGGCTGAATTCACTCAAGGTGTCAGTAGGCTGACCCGACGTAGTATTGAAATGGGACAGTGTCCTTGTTCTCTGTCCCATTTTAAATGGGACATCTGGTCAGGCTATCAATGGGAAAAGCTCCCCTGAATTTAAAGGGCCCAAGTAATTAGGTCTGATAACCTCCCTATCTTAAGGTCAACTAATTTGGAATCTTAATTACATCTGCAAAATCCTTTCATAGAAGTACCTAGATTTGTGTTTGATTGGATAACAGGGGCAGTATGTGTGCATGCCAGGGGCCAGGGATCTTAGGTAAGGTGACCAGATTTTAACATTGGTAAAGCAGGATACCATTGACTGGGGTGGGGTGGGGGTTGTTGATTAAAAATTTGGTCTATCTCCCGCCGTTCCCTAGCTTGTCGTGCATTCTTTCCAAACATCGGGACTTTTTTTAAATGCCGCGGGACGTGGGACAAATTGTTAAAAAGCGGGATGTCTGGTCACCTTAATCTTAGGGCCATGTTAGAATTCTTTGTTTTTTAAGATTTATTTGACAGAGACAGAGAGAGACGGAGACAGAGAGAATGGGGAGGGCCCAGAGCAGTCTCCATAGTTGCACATCATTGGTTTTCGACATGGTTTCAGTCCACACAGGTGGGCAGGGGCCGCGCAGGGTGGGATCTGGGTTGGGGGCCTCCTGCATGGGAGACACGCCCCAGTTCAGCATATGGGTCCCCACGGGCCGGGCCAGGATTCGATCCTCAGGGCTGCAGAGCAAGCACTTAACCTGCTGAGCCTTCCAGGCTTCCCCCATCTTAGAATTCTGATGACCACGGAGGTCATGGTGGGTCAAAGAACAAAGGCTGGGGAAGCAGGGGTAGCTCAGTGGGTGAGGCGCTCACTTTGCAGCCCTGGGGACTGAGGATCGAATCCCAGCCCTGGCCTGTGAGGACCCATATGCTGAGCTGGGGAGTGCCCCCAGTTCGGTTCTCACCAGGGTGAGACCCCAGCCCAGTTCCTGCCCTGTGCAGCCCCGCCCACCTGTGGAATGAAACTATGTGGAAAAACCAATGATGTGCAACTATGGAGACTGTTCTGGGCCCTCCCCCTTCTCTCTGTCTCTGACTGTATCTCTCTCTCTGTCAAAAACAATAAAGAAATCATTTAAAAAAAAAAAAAAAAGAACAAAGGCTCTGATGCTAGGAATACTAGTAGCTGACTTCTGGGCTAGGTCCACAGCGTTAAGTGATAAGCTGTTTCATTTAATCCTCACAACAGTCCTAGGAGTCAGTCCCGGGGCAGCGACTGAGGCCCTGAGAGGTTAAGTGACTTTCGCTGCTAAGAGGCCAAGCTGAGATTCTAGGGTAACAGAAGGTCTGGCCCAGCATTACTGTGTGTTCTTGGGAAAGCAGCGGAACCTCTCTGGGCCTCTTCAGAATGAAGGGTGCTGAGGCCTGTTCCCCATGCACAGGTAAGCCCCGGGGCCCATGTCAGTGAGTCAGTAGCTCTGCCCTGGCTCATGTGCAGCGGTGGGCATGAAGGTGTCTTTCCCACCTCTAAGCCTGGCTCTCCCCACTCAGCTGGGCAGACTTCTGTCAGCCACACGCCAGAGGGGGAGGGGACCGTGGAGATGGCCGGGCCGCCGGGGACCCCCCATGAGAAAGGCTGTTAGTCAGCCCCAGCACAGCCCCCCGCCTCACCGCCCCGCCCCCACCCCATGCTTGAGCTGCCTCCCTCAGTAATGGGGCTTAATCATAACATGCATTAGCTAGGGCCTGCTGCCTGCAATTACCACTTCAATCAGCCACCCACCATCCCCAGCCTCAGGCCACCTGTGGGGACATCCCACCCCACCCTCCCCAAATGCACCATAGGTGCCCCAGGCTGTGCACGGGGACAGAGAAGTGACCCCTGGCAGTGGGGGGCAGGGGGCGTGGGGAGGGAGTAGCCAGGTGGGGGCCGCCACGGACAGAGCGCTCCGGCTCAGGGTCACAGGCAATTACCGTAAAAGCCTGCTGGATACCGGGCAGCTTTAGCAAGCTCATTGAGGTTTGCACGGCCCCAGTCTGCATGCACACACGGGTGTTCACACGTGCTAGCCGCACACTCACACGGACCCCAAGAGGATGCCTCCTGGCTGCCTCCATGGTGTGGACACACAGGGGGGCCCCACCAGAGAGACCAGCCCTCATCCCCTGGGGCCTGGGGAGGGGCTCCCTGCACAGCCCTCTGCTCCCCGTGCCCTGTCCCCAGCACAGACCTGTTTTCTGTCCTTGGTCCCCGAATCCCCGGCCTGGGGCACTGAATGGGAGGACTCCCTCAGGGCTGGGTAGGGGCTGAAGGATGAGCGGGGAGGGCCCACCTGGCAGGGGGAGTGGAGGAGGGGACCGCTGTTGTCCTGTGATTCTGTCTAATTGCTGTTTTGCTGAGAGGTAATTAACATCCCTTTTTATTTCACACGTCACAGCCCTTGTGAGCCTGTGGAGAGGGCGCAGGGGGCAGCCGGGAGGTGGGGGCATCGGAGGGCAGAGCTGCCTGGCACAGAGAGGTGCGGCAGCTGAGCCCAGCCTGCCAGCCCAGCCCACCTGCCAGGAGGCCCAGTGGCAGGAGTCCTCAGCCTGGCCCCTGGTCCCGCCCGGGAGCACCCAGCGTCTGACCCCGGCCAGGATCCGTGCAGCCCATTGGAGCCCGCAAAGGCCCTAAGGATGAAGTCCCTGACGTCTCTGAATGCCTCCTACCTGCCCGGCTTTTTTCTGAGCTCCCAACTGATGAGATTATTGCAAAAATAAGTAGTGTCGAGTAGCCGCCATTATCACCCCATGTGGTGGGACAGTGATAAAGCTGAGAATCAGAGAGACTAAGAAACAGCCAAGACCCCTCAGCTTGTCCGTGGTGGAACTGGGTGTGAGCTGATCTGACCCCAAACTCAGAAGTGCTGTGTCCCCTGCCCACTCCAGTCTACCTGGGTGCTCTCCTGCAGAGCCTGCCAGGGTTCCAGTCCTACCTGGCCCTCCTCAGAGCCCCGGGGGAGGGGCCATGGCCTTGGGACATGTGCCCAAGGCCCTTGCACCAGCGCCACGCCTGCCCCTCGGGCCCCCATGGTCACATGCTGACAAGTGCAGAGCTGGGGCTGGCCCTGTCCACTGGGACCCGTGGTGGATATTCCCTAGAGGCCTAGGTGGGGCCAAGGGGCATGGCAGACCAGAGCCTGAGCCAGCAGGAGCAGGCTGGAATGGAGCCAGGCCCCTGCCTTCTCCGGGGCTGGCGGGGTGGGCAGCTGCAAGTGCCGGAGCGGCACCTCTGTGCTTTGCACCCCCTTTCTCTCTGCCTATTCTGTCTCTTCGTCTGGGCCAGGAGTGTGTCACCCACCCTTTTCGTCATCCTCATCTCCACCATTGTCATCACCAACACCACCATTGTCACCATCAGCATCATCCCTCTCAGATTCTCTATCATCATTATTTTCTCCAAATGTGCCATCAGCATCATCAGCAGCATAGTGATTTTATCAGCCACCACTGTCATCATCAGAATTATGATCATCATCACCAGCATCTTATCTGCTGTCACCACCATTTTTGCCAAAACTATCACCATCGATCTTTGTCCACCACCATCACCCTTGGCATCGTCCCAATATGACCATCATTTTCCTCAATTGTCGTCATCATTTTCATCGAAATCGCCATCATCACCACCACCACCACCACCTCATTGCCATCAGGGCCCCCACTGGACCAGGCACTGCTCCAGGACAACGGGCATTTTATTTTATTGAATATTCACAATCCCCAAGAAGTAGGTGCCAGGAGAATCCGCCCATTTTACAGCTGGGGAAACCAAGGCTTACAGGGGAGGAGCTTGTCCAAAGTCACAGAGCCAGGAAGTAGCAGAGGCAAGATTCGATCCAAAGCGGCCTGATCCTAGAGCCCAAAGTCATAACCACTGCACGTCATCACCTCCCAGTCAGGAGTCTGGAGAGTGCAGCCAGAGGACAAGGGGGAGAGAGAGACACAGGTCTGCTCAGGATATAGCGATCGGAGGCACCCACTCCTCCTGACCCAGGTTCCGGAGCACCCAGCAGCAGCTGCCACCTCATTGCCCTCGAGGAATGAGGTGGGGAGGGTCTCAGCTGCCTGCAACAGCTGGGGCTGGGGGCAGGGAAGTGTCTCATTCATTGCATGTCTCCAATGCACAGCGCTTGCAGTACTTAATATTTATGGAATAAAGGAATGAATAAAACATTTTTAGGATAAAACTGCCCCCTATAGTCAATCTATGACAAAGGAGGCAAGAATATACAATGGGGTAAAAACAGTCTATTCAAGGGGGTGCCGGGATAGCTCAGCGGTTGAGTGCTTGCCTTGTAATCTGCAGGTTCGGGGTTCAATTCCTGGCCCCAGCCCATATGCAGAACTGCAGCACAACTGGCAACCACAGGGATGGCACAGTGGCTAAGGTTCTAGCCTCCCACGAGGGAGGCCCCCAGTTCAGTTCCCGCCCTGCACAGCCCCACACCCACCTTGTGTGGAACGAAACCATGTCACAACTAATGATGCACAACTATGGAGACTGCTCTGGGCCCTCCCCCTTCTCTCTCTCTCTTTCTCTCAAACAACAACAAAAAAACTCTTAAAAAAAACCCCAATCTGTTCAATAAATGATGTTGGGAAAACTGGACAGACACATGCAACAAAATAAAATATTCTTACACCCTATACAAGAATAAACTCAAAATCGATTAAAGACTTAAATGTAAGATCCAAACCCATAAAATTTCTAGAAGAAAACATAGGTAGTTCTCAGTAATATTTTTTCTGATATATCTCCTCAGACAAGGGAAACAAAAGGAAAAATAAACATGGGACTACACCAAACTGAAAAAGTTTTTGGTACAGGAAAGAAAACCATCAAAGAAAGAAAGACAGACAGAAAGAAAGAAAGAAAGAGAAAGAGAGAAAGAGAGAGAGAGAAAGAGAGAGAGGTAGAGAGGGAGGGAGGGAGGAAGGAAGAAACGGAAGGAGAAAAGACATCCCACTACTGAATGGGAGAAGATATTCACCAATGATACATCCAATAAGGGGTTAATATCCAAATTTTATAAAGAACTAATGCAACTCAACACCAAAAAAAAAACCAAACAACAACTAACAATCTATTGGTAACTGAAAAATGGACAGAGAGCCTAGATAGATGTTTCTCTGAAGAAAAATGCAGATGATCAATAGACATAAAAAGATTCTCAACATCACCAATCAGCAGAGGAGTGCAAATTAAAACCAGGAGCTATCGCCCCACACCTGTCAGAATGGCCGTCATATTAAATCAACAAACATTGAGTGTTGGTGAGGATACAGAGAAAGGGGACCCTTGTGCACTGTTGGTGGGACTGCAAATCGGTGCAGCCACTATGGACAACAGTATGGAGGTTCCTCAAAAAATTAAAACTAGAATGATATTATGACCTAGCAATTTCATGTCTGGGTATTTATCCAAAGAAACCCAACACTAATTTGGAAAAATATATGCACCCTATGTGCGTTGCAGCCCTATTTACAATACCCAAGATATGGAAGCAACCTAAGTGCCTAAGTACATATATACAATGGAATATTACTTGGCCATAAAAAAGTATGAAGTCTTATCATTTGGGACAACATGGCTGGACCTGGAGGGGTATTATGCTAAGCAAAATAAGTCAGACTGAGAAAGACAGATACCATATGAGCTCACTTACATGTGGAATCTAAAGAACAAAATAAATGAACAAACCAAACAGAACCAGACTCATAGATGCAGAGAACAAGCTGATGGTTGCCAGATAGGAGAGGGCTTGAGGTTCTGATGAGAAAGGTGAAGAGATTAAGAAGTACAATTGGGTAGTTACAAAACAATCATGGAGGGGAAGCTGGGATGGCTCAGCAGGTCAAGCGCTCGCTTTGCAGCCACAGAGTCCGAGGATCGAATCCTGGCCCTGGCCTGTGCAGACCCACATGCTGAACTGGGGTGTGCCCCCAGTTCAGTTCTTGCCAGGGCCTATGTGGGAGGCTCCTGGCCCAGTTCCTGCCCCGTGTAGCCCTGTGCCCACCTGTGGAGTGAAACTATATGGAAAACTAATGCTCAACTATGGAGATTGCTCTGGGTCCTCCCCTTTTCTCTGTCTCTCTGTCAAAAAACAATACAAATAAATCTAAAAAAAAAATACAGATGGGGAGTTACAAAACAGTCATGGGAATGTAAAGAACAGCAAAAGAAATAATATG
>PVKE010014701.1:22383-34648 GCA_004027555.1 Craseonycteris thonglongyai | reverse complement strand
TATTTTTGTCTTTTCCCTGCAACTCCAAATTGAAAGAATCTAATTTTTCCATGGTGTCAGCAAGAAAACCCAAATCCACCAGCCAGCAAGAGTCTGTTAGTTCATAATTTTCATTTTTATCATGTATAAATGTTTTTATTTCTTCAATGAAGTTCACAAATCTTGTAAGAACTTTACCTTTACTGAGCCAACATACCTCAGTATGCAGGATGAGATCGTGTTCTTTATCTTCAGTATCTTCTAACAAGGCCTTGAAAAGTCGGTGTTGCAATGGAGCTGCTTGAATAGAGTTGATGATCTTTGTGATTATTTTCATAACATGTTCAAAGAGCATTATTTTACAACACAAAGCTTCCTGATGGATAATACAGTGGTAGGACATAAAGTTTGAAAATGATTCATCTTTCCTGCAAAGGGCAATAAATCCTTTGTTTATACCAACCATTGCTGGTGCCCCATCGGTAGTTATCGCAGACAACTTATGCAAAGACATGTTTATCGACCTGGCGTATGTTCTGAAAGTTTTATAAATATCTTCACCTCTCGTCTGTCCTTTCATTGGTAATATTTGCAACAGCTCCTCTTTCACTGTGAAGTTACTAAATACCATTCTCACCATAACTGCCAACTGTGCGGTGTCTGATATATCTGTTGACTCGTCAAATTGCAGAGAGAAGCAGTCACATAATTCCAAGTCAGTCTTTAACTGAGTTTGCAAGTCTTTTGAAATTGCGTGTATTCTTCTTGTGACTGTGTTATTTGACAACTGTAGGTCTTGTATCGCTGATATAATCTCACGCTTGTTAGAATATTCCTCAAACAAACAATCGGCAGCAGTCAGAAATGCTTCTTTTAACAATTCCCCATCCTGGAAAGGTTTTTCCTTCTTTGCGAGCATGTGAGAAATTTTGAAAGAAGCAATGGTTGCCTTTTTAGATTTTTCCACATGTCTAGTGAAAACAGTCTGTTGAGTAGTTAAACTTCATTTTAGTTGATTTATTATTTTTTTTCTTACTTCAGATTTAAGTGGATAATTCATATCAAAAGTGGTATGACTTGTCTGAAAGTGACGTTCAACATTATGTTTTTTTGGCACTGCAATACTACTGCCACACAACAGGCAAACACATTTACCTTTTAAATTAATGAAACAATATGATTCCTCCCAGTCTGTTAAAATTATAGGTTGGTTTTCTCTTATTTGGTCCACTCATTTTAGGACTAAAAAAATAAAAATAAAAATAGTTATAGAACTACACTATCATATCAAATTGCCACCATAATAATAGAATACCTACCTCGCTTTTAGTTCATTTAAAATCGAATATATCAAAACACTCTGATCCTAGCTAACCATCACGACACAATCAGTCCAGCAACTGCAATCAAAATGGCAACTTGGCGTCTCCCGGTTGGGTGGAGGAGAGTTTAAAGAGCGCAGCGGCTAAACAAGACGCGACATGTACAAAGGCAGAAGCTAGGGAAAAACTTATACATACGATATTGCAAACATACCAACGAAAATAATAAACCTGTGTAGATACTCAAACAGTATTTTAAAATTCTAACAAATGTATAACAATAAATTACAGTGTTACTTAGTGTTTATGAAAAACTTCTGATGCAGTCAAATAGTGGCGGGCTCACACAAATCAGGCTGCGGGCGTCATGGCGCCCGCGGGCACGGGGTTGGGAATTCCTGTCTAGTCCATAGTTTCAGTTACTGAGGATGTCTGATATCAATTAAGAGTCATCTTCTCTTTATACTGGATGAATTCTTTCCTCAGCTTCTTCATTAATAGTTAAGCTGGTCTTCATACCTTATAACTCAACATATATGGACTAATAAGCATTCTTCAACACCTTATTATTGGGTATCATATATTCTGCTCTAATTAAACAACAGAAAATAAAATACATTACTGCTCTCCCAAAATGTTTCAAGTGACTATACTTGAGAGCACGCTGTCTTACCAAAAATTTCATTAGGTTGTATGTACTATATCTTACAAAATTTTTCTTAATAATGTACAATTTAACTTGATTTCAAAATATGTAACTGAAAAAATATTATTTGACCTTTTGAAAATATCTCAGTTAAGTTTCTGACAATACATTAGTAGGTTATATAAGATTAAGATCTCTATAGAGCACTTATAAACTGTGAAGAACATTTTATTTGTAGGCATCTGTGAGAAACAAAAGAAAATGGTTTTCTTTTGGCATGAACTAGTGGAGAAAACCATGAGAGAGAGAACAGAGATTGCATATTGAAAATTCTTACTTGAGAATGCTCCCTTAACTACAGGTACCAGAGAATGAAGCTGGGTAATCAAGTTTTCTTGCCACAGTAGAAACTTATTGCAGTTGGGGGATGCCAAAGTGGCTGAAAGATAGAACACAGCTGCAGAGGAAGGACCCCAATATTTATATAAACTCCACTCAAATTCTTGGCTGACCTCAAAATGTGCTTTTATAGGAAAGAATCCAAGGAGCTAGTGGAATGGGATTACTTTGAATTGAGTGAAGAGTTCAGGGACTGTCTACTCATACTGGTGGGTAAACTGAGTTTGCAACTTAAGTTCAGCCAAAATAGCATCTTACTATGACAAAATCCACACACTTTAGGAAAACATAATCAGATATAAGTCTATTCACAATATCATGGCTAATTTTTTATAATAATGAGCCTACAAAAAATTAGAAAGGACAGCACAACTTAATAGAAACAACTAGAGATGACTCAGGTTGAAATTATTGGACAATGATATTACAACAATTATAAAACAGACATTCAACTACTTAAAGGTAAATACAATCATAATTAATGAACACATGTAGAATATTACCAGAGAAAATTACAAACATAAATAAATTGATCAATGAATTGATGATAGACACTTGTAGTTAGATGATGATAGATAGATAGATGATAGATAGACAGATAGATGATGATAGATAGATAGATAGATAGATAGATAGATAGATAGATATTCTAAAACTGAAAAGTCCAGTAACCAAAACAATGTATTTATTGAATGGGTTTACACTCAGATAAGAAGTGGCAGATGACACATTTGGTGAACTAGAAGATGCAAGTTTTCTTCAGAGAAAATAGTGAAAAAATGAAGATAATTATAATGGCATGTGCGACAATAAAAATGCATGTAACAATACATTATATATACATATATCTATGCATATATGTATAGTTATATACATACATGTATGCATGTATATGTGTATGTATGTGTGTGTGTGTGTGTGTGTGTGTGTGTGTATTCTCAGAAGAATAAGAGTAAGAGAATGGGACAAAATAATAATTAGATGAATATTTTCCAGAATTTATTTAAAAATAAATTAGTTCACAAATATAAAAATCTCAGCTCACTTCAAGAAAGAATAAATCAAACAAATAAAAAACACACCTAAGAGTATCACATTGAAACTGTTGAAAATCAAACAAAAGAAACAACCAAAATATAATCAAAACATTGTATAATGCCATAAAGTAGATAAATAAATCAGTTACATACAATGAATGAATAATGGGGAAACTAATATGCAATGTTGAAATAAAAGAAAAATATTTTACCCAGTATTTTATATCTAGAAAAATTATTTTAAAATATAAAATATAGAAATATTTTTATATTACTCTTTTATGTAATAATTTGTTAACAGCAGATCTGTAAATATATGCATATTTTTATTGTTTTTGACAGAGAGAGAGACAGACAGAAAGAGACAGAGGGAAAGGGGAGAGTCCAGTTTCCATGGTTGTACTTCATCAGTTTTCCATGTAGTTTCACCCCACAGGTGGGTGTGGGTCTGTGTAGGACAAGAACCAGGTTGGGGGGCTTCCAACATGGCAAGCATTCCCAGGACAGGAGCCAAACCAGGGGCCTCCCACATGTGAAACTTGCTCTGGCAAAAACTGAACTGGGGGCATACTCTAGTTCAGCATATGGGTTTGCATGGGCCAGGGCCAGGGCTAGGATATGATCCTCTGACCCCGGGGGGCTGCAAAGTGAGTGCTTAACATGTTATGCCATCTCAGCACCCCCTAGATCTCTATATTTTAAAATAAGCCAAAGTAAATTTCTCAGTATGAAAAAAACAAAAAACAAAAACAATACCAGATGAAAACTCAGCTCTTCTGGAAGAAATGAAGAGCAATAGATACGGGAATTCAAAAATTATTATACTGTATTGTGTTTTTAATATATGTGACTATAATATACCGGTATATGACAATAACTACACAAAGAACAGGGGAATAAACTGAATTTTATTATTAAAAATGTTCTTATATGGGGAAGCCGGGGTGGCTCAGTGGGTTAAGCGCTCACTTTGCAGCGCTGGGGACCGGGGATTGAATTCCGGCCCCGGCCCGTGTGGAACCATATGCTGAACTGGGAGCTCCCCCAGTTCAGTTCTCTCTCTGTCTCTGTATCTCTCTCTCTCTCTCTCTCTCTCTCTCTCTGTAAAAAATAAATAAAAATATATTAAAAAAAAATTTCTTATATTTTACATAAGGTAGTAAAATATTAACTCTAAGGAAATCTGATAGGTTAATGATGCATAACACCTAAATGAAACACTGAAAATAAAAGAAATATAAATAACTTTCAATAGAGTAATTAAAATGCAATTATTTTTTAATAATATGGAATAACGATGAACCTGAAAACAAAATAACAGAAATAAATTAAAAAAAACAAAAAACAAAATATTAAATCTAAAGCAAAATACTGTAAAACAATAATTACATTAGCTTTAAATAAATTGCACTTTCCAACTAGAAAATATGGAACCTATGTTTGGGAAAGATGGCTTGTTACTTCTGTTTGGTGTATACTTGATGTTAGATTTTACTATTGATGAAAATATGTTTAAGTCCTTTTATTATGACTGTGCCACATCATGTTATGCCTATTTAATGAACATTAGCATTGGTAGTCACTCAGATACTTAATTTTATTCTTTTCTTTTAAATATTTATTTTCTTGTTTTGTAAAAGGTGAGAGAGAGAGAGAGAGAAGGGGAGAGGGTCCAAAGCTGTCTCTATAGCTGTACATCATTAGTTGTGACATGGTTTCATTTCACATAGGTGGAATGTGGGGCCACTTGGGGAAGGAACCAAACTGGGGACCTCCCACATGGGATGCGAGAGCCTTTATCACTATCCCAGCAGTTACCAGTTGTGCCACAATTCAGCATATAGTTTGCATGGGCTGGGGCCAGGAATCAAATCCTGGACCTTATGATTGTGAGAGAAGTACTCAACTTCTGATGTATTCTGTCATTCCCGCCTTTGTTTAATTCTTGATCATTGAGTTTTGTATCTAGAGATATTTACTCACAGATTCATTCTTAACCAGATTTAGAATGTCAGTCCTGCTAGGAGTTTTTACATTTTTCTTTGTTATATCTTTATAAATATTTTATTTATTTATTTATTTATTTATTTATTTATTTATTTATTTATTTATTTAAATATATTTTTGTTTATTTTTGACAGAGAGAGAGAGAGATACAGAGAGAGAACTGAACTGGGGGAGCTTCCAGTTCAGCACATGGTTCCGCACGGGCCGGGGCCGGGATTCGATCCTCGGTCCCTGGCCCTACAAAGTGAGCGCTTAACCCACTGAGCAATCCCGGCTTCCCCTATAAATATTTTAAGTAAGAATTTGGAATCAATTGAAATAAATCAAGTCTATAGATACTACTTAGATCCAATATTGCAGTTGATTATAATTCTATTTTTTATAACATAAAATTAGTATTTTAAATTTTATTAGAGATGATGATTTACCAAATATTTTCTTGAAATTACTTTTTATGATCTTCTTTAAATTTAGACTGCAAAATTACGAATGTTGTATAATAATAGTAAATTGAAATTATTTAGGCCCAAAATAGATGCTACTAATACTACTTCTAGTTTCTACTTACGTTGTATAATTTTAATTTGTTGTATGAGGAGAAATTAACTCTGCTGAAGTTTAGAAATACACTCAGAATGTCAAATTTTCTCCCCTTTCACCCTCTCAGTGTTATCCAAAGTAGTATAACTTTACTATAAATTTGAAGTCAGATTGCAAATCAATGAAGACAGGTTAGAATATGTTTAGGTACACACACATTGGAACCAAATTGCCTGTATTTAAATCTTGTTCTATTATTTGTTGTAAATATGGGCAAGTTATCTAACTGTTATGTGAACCAGTTTTTTTCATTGGTAAAAATGGTTGTAACACTGGTACCTATTTTACAGAATGAATTTGAGAAAAACTACGTTAATATACGTAACACTCTTTAAAAATTGTGTGGCACATACTAAATAATCAATTCTTGCTATTGTTATTAAAATATTAATATTAGAGTTCTCGAGAGAAGCAGAATCAATAAAATGTGAGATGTGTATATATGTATATAGAGAAATATTATTTATGGAATTATCTCACACAATTATGGAGGCTGGCAAGTCCATAATTCTCAGGTTAGGCAGTTAGGCTAGAATCCCAGAGAAGAGCTGACACTGCACTTCAAGTCCAGAGGGGGTCTGCTGGCAGAATTTCTTCTTGTTCAGGAAGAAGTCAGTCTTTGTTCTATTAAGGTCTTCAGCTGCCTGGATGAGGCCCATTTGTATTGAGGAGAATCATCTGCATTACTCAATCTACCCACTTAAATGTCAATCGCATCCAGAAAACACCCTCACAAAAATAAATGTCCACAATCACGCCTGACCAAATATCTGGGCACCACAGCCCAGCCAACCTGACACTTAAATTTAATCAGTACAATGAATAACACAGCATTTCCCTTTCTGAAGCAGTTCCTCTGACTAGATAAAATCTTCATCTTCTGCATTTGTTGTCTAAAAATAATGGAACATGTATCCAATTCTTTTACTAAGAAGGATAGATAAAAGACACAATTTCTTGATTTTACTCCATATATAATTGCTCTTTCGATTACTTCATTCCACCTCTACAGAATTATTTTATATCTTATTGATTTTTTTACACTATTATGAATGACATGGAAATATAAATTACATAATGCAATGTGTGTTTTTTTAACATATTGAGTATATTTGTTAATGGTAAAATGATTTTAGACATTATTATTTTATTATTTGAAATGTTAAATTTATTGCAGAGGATGCCAATACACACAGGGATTTTGATCAATTTTATTTTACATAACAATGCACATTTGCCAGCTGTGGAGGGATGGATGACTATTCTGGATTTTGTTCTTTTTGAACATGCTTAGTATTAAGTGACCTTTTGAAATATATAAAAATATTCTCATAAGAATGAAATCAGAAAATAAAACAAATACCCCAAAATAATAAAAACAGTTGTTGGCAGGATAATGGTGATCATAATTGTTTTAATTATAAAATGTATCATATTTAAATTTATTAGATGAAGTATGTTAAGATCTATGACATGTAATTTAAAAAAATAATAGTGTAAATATTAGAATCTATAATTTTAATTATCTTGATTTAGAGTATGTTTTCTACATGTCTGTTTCTTAGTGAGTTTGTATTATCCACAGTCTTTAGTATATCTAGTATGCTATTAATATATTTCTCCAACAAAATAAATAAATCAAGTAAAAAGACATCAATAGAAATAAGTGCAGTTTTTATTTTTCAAAATGATTTGACATATGAACTACCACACTCTTATCAGAAAAATACCTTAAACAATTGTTACTAAATAATTTTGAAATGAGTAAAGTTGTAATTTGAGGTAAAAATAACCTATACTGCAATTAAATGTAAAGCTAATTTTCCTAAAATATAGTTCATATATATTTTCATGGCCCCTAGAATTTTGTTTTCAGTATTATTTATTGAATTATTTTTTATCATTGTTTAACAGACTGTTTCGAATCTTATTTAATAATGTTGCCTAAAGCCATGTAACTTAAAAGCTGTATTGCAACAAGAAGTATTTAGTTTGCAGAATCTGATGGAAGCAAACAAGCTTCTCACAGGCAAAAATTTTATTTTAAAGTCAACATTAACAGGGCACTGAATTATAACCTTTGAGTTAGAAAACTTTGAATGACCTCTTGAGCTCTTCTATATTATTCAAATATGTTGAAGAATTAGTAAATTATTTATGTTATATATATATGTATATATATATGTTATATATATATGTATGTATGTATATGTTATATATACATACAGTACATATGTGTATTATATTTATATATATGCATATATAATCTGCCCATTGCTTATTTTGTGTTTTTAGAATACTCATGATATAGATTTTGGACACTAGCACTATTTATATTTAAGATGAAGACAGCCTTTCTAACTGGAAAAGGCACGAAACAAATAATATATGATTTTACATGTTGTATATTCATACTCTTTACCACCTTTCTTCATTTTTAATAATATCAAACGTGTGTGGTAATCTTTGCCAATCAGCAGGATCTTGAAATTATTTGACGTTCTCTTTCTCACTACCCTGTTGAAGTGCGAATAGTATGTTTTTCTTCTACGATTTCCCTCCCTTGTCTATTTCTGCCAACTAAGGAAGTGTACGACTTTTGGTTGATCTAAAGAGATACGATCTTGCTTTTTAAGCAAGACTATAGTTGCTCTCTAACTTACAAATCAGGTATTTTTATATATAGGCTGCCCTATCATCCCATCCCACTGTCAGGTTGCTTCTCCTTTAAAGAGAAGTTTGAAAAGACTGTCTGACAGAGTAGGAAGCTGAGAAGGAGGCACTGGTAGGTGTGGGTATGAGGATCACCCATAATCACAATTGGCTGTTCTGCAGGAATAAGTAATGGAGGACTCCTGATGTATGTTCCTAATTTCATCTAAGAATTATATTTTATATTTTGTTAAATTAATTATTCTTAAATTATAGTTGTTATACAAGATTTAATTAGTTTTAGGTACCACAAGAGTGACTTGACATTTGTATACTTTATGAAGTGATTCCTGGTAAGTCTAGTAACCATCTATCTGCTAGTGTAAAAAGTTATTATGATATTATTGACTATATTTCCTATGTTGTGCATTACATCCCTGTGATTTATTTTGCAATTGGAAGTTTTTACTTCTTAATCCCTTTTACGTTTTTCACCAGGGGAGCAGAGTGTAAGATAGTGGGAGAATGAGATTTTAAATTATGAAAAACAAGGAATGTCTAGAAGGTGTCCAGCCACGTAACTGTTCTCATGATATTGACAATGGTTGCTTTTTTCCACACAGCCCTTGTTTATTAACTGCAGAAGAGACTTCCCATATCTCACTATATTCTCTCAGCCCTTATTATTTCTGTGCATGCTAACCAGATTTCTCACTGGCATCACTGAGATATTTTTCTCTGAATGCTGATGTCCATTCTACTTATTTGTGCTTGCCATCCAAAATTGATGGGCTTTTAATGTCCTCTCAAATAATGGTAGGCAGGAATTAATACATTTCATTTCTCAGAGTGAAAGTGGAATAGCTCTGAGGTGCTTATTCTACATTTGGTCTTAGCTAAAAGGCCAAGAAGCAATGAGGTGCTTATTCTAAATGGTCATGAATATCATCTGGAACTGAGCCCCAGTTATCCACTGTGGTAACTAGCTTTATAATGGCTCATTTATTTTTTTCATTTCCTATCTCTATTACTAACTCTCAACATTTCTATGGATGATTTCCTAAATAAATTATGTGAATGATTACCTGCTTCCACTTAAATGTTTGTTTTCAGTCAAATTCCTTTATAGTTTTTTTAAAGATTTATTTTATTGTTTGACAGAGACAGAGGGAGACAGGGAAAAGAGGAAGGGCGCAGAGTAGTGTCCATAGTTATACGTAATTAGTTTTCGACATGGTTTCATTCCGCACAGGTGGGCAGGGGCCGTGCAAGGCGGGAACTGGGCTAGGGTCCCCTTGCATGGGAGGCATGCCACCTCGAGCCATGGGTCAAACCCAGGGGCAAGAACCAAACTGGAGGGCTCCCCCATGGGAAGCCCACCCCAATTTAGCATATGGATTTGCATGGGCCAGGATTAGAATTTGATCCTCAGTCCCTGGGCCTGCAAAGTGAGCACTTAACCCACTGAGCTATCTCCGCTTCCTGAAATACCTTTATAATTTTAATATTTAAGGATAAGCATAATATAGAGTTCTCATAGAATTTGATAGCAAAAGAAACATGTACATGTACCAAGCAGGAACTTTATTACTTTTTATATAACACTGTGGGTTTGGGGATGTTTGGAGTATTCAATTAATCCAATAAAATAGTATAAAGAAAAAAAATAACTGCTTTGATAATAATAATAAAGAAACATTATGGACAATGTTGCATTCATAAATAAAGCCAATTAGACACTAATAATTACCTTAACAAAAAACACACCACAGCAAAACAACCCCAGAAGAAATTAATAATGTGTATCTATATTTGTATTAAAGAAATTTAATTTATAATTTTAATAAAAAAACAATTTACACACAAAAAAGACAACATATACTGCATAACAGGGAACTTAAAAAACAAAAGAAACAAATTCTTTTAACTTTTGTATAAAGTTAATATACCCCTGATATACATATCAGACAATGCTAATACAAGACATGAAATCTGTCCAAAAACTGTGTGTGCTTGTGTGTATATGTTCTGAAAGTACCTGGATTTGTTTTTATAAGGTATTATAAGACAAGCAGAAATAAAAGTAAGCATCATGAAGGCAAAATTGTTACTCAGTTTTTCATAAATAGTAGTCATGGCACATCAAACAGAGCCACCTGAGGAAATGGAAGTATCAGGCAGAAAAGAGAGGGGAAAACCATGGGCAAGAAATATTGTGGTTTCTGTAGTAACAAAAGGCAAAGCAGTGTGTACAGCTTTAAGATTGACTAGTTTGAATAATTTCAGCAAGTTCTGAGACTTAGAGGCTTTCCTTACTTGTTTAGAAGCACACCCTAGAGCAGGTTGTTGGTAACTCAAACTAAGAGTCTTAAAAAGAAGGTTGTTGGAGATATGGGCTCTGGATTGGTTGTTTACATATCAAAGACATATTCCAAAGGTGAATTGTTTACTATATCTAAGAATTAGCTAACTCTGGGAGATGCAGTCTTTTCAAATTTACCAAGGCCCCAATATGTCACAACATCAAACTATACAAAATAAAAAATGTTGTTAATAGTATATATATGATACAGTGACAAAAGTGTATCTCCAATAGTCTTTTTCTTTTAAAAAAAAATCTGCAATTAAAAAAATAACAAAAAATGCATTTCTCAAAGGATTAGAAATAGATGAAACTTTCACTTTGAAAAACAAATTGACAGGACGTAGCAATATTTAAAAATGTATATTCATGAGTCTGAAATCCTATTTCCAGGCATAGAGTATTTAGAAGACGTAGAAAATATATACATGGTATTTATCAAAGAATCATTTGTTATAGCCCACTTGAGAAACCAAATTATTACCTATAAATACACAAAGAGATAAAAAATGACGTATTAAAATAGCAACCAAATAATGTAGTCAGAAAAAATAAACAATGGCTATATATATAAAAAAACATATAGCTAAAAATTGGAGTAAAATAAACATTATGAACACATTTTCATAATGTTCAAATATAATGTAAATAATGAGTACATTTATGCATATATAAAAGCATAACAATACTTGAAAGTATTTGCATGGAAAATATAATGTTAATTTTATTTTGGATATGATAGAAAAAAAAAGAAAGTAAAGCCAATGAGGGCTCAAAATATGTAATTATGTTTTACTTTTAGCATAAGAGACTTAAAACATATGGAAAAATAATGGTTATCATTAATTACTGTTAGTGAAAATATCGTAGAATTTTCAGTTTTTTGGTATTTCCATTGTCTTTCTATATTCAAAATTAGAACACACACACACAAACAAAAAAAACATACACTCACACATAATGCACAAACACATATACCATGTGTACACATACAGACCAGGATCAAAACCAAGACAAGATATAAAATTTAGCTTTTAAAAAAATTCACTTTTTTTGAATGATTTTTTTTTGTTTGTTTGTTTGTTTTTTTATCTTTTCACATTTATAGAGAGAAATTATCTTTTTGTCTTCAGTGCATAGTTATTTCTATTTTACTTTTTGACAGATAGAGAGAGAGACAGAGACAGAGACAGTTAGAGAACCAAACTGTGGGAACTCCCCAGTTCAGCACGTGGGTCCTGCCTGGGCCGGAGCCGGGATT